>LPNX010069374.1:36455-141274 GCA_001517045.1 Pseudotsuga menziesii
GCCGACTGCCACCCGAACCTTTTACTTTTCCTCGTCGCCCGCCACCGACTCGCGTCCCGTCCGCCGTTGCGGGTGACAGAACCTTCTAGCCCCCGATACCTTCCGCCCGGCATCCGACTACCTTGTCGCTCGTTTGGTCCCTCGCCCGTTTCTTTACCCCCTCCACCATTGCGGCTCCTGCAGCCTTGTCCCGTCCGATCCAGTGACCGCCCGACCGCTGATTTGGTGTCGCCGTGAAGCTCTCGCCCGGATAAACCAAGCTAGTTCCCTGTGGATTTATCTTATGCTCTGAAATTTGAAATGCTTAATACCTCAATTTAGTGGATAATGCACTCAAGTGTCTGCAGAAAAAACCCCATGGATCACCGAAGCAACTTAGATCGAAGAAAGGATAAAATAGATGAACGACAAAGGCACCAAGGAAGCAGTCACGGCGGTTACGGTCAGAATTTAGACGCTTATGGAAGATGATTGGGAAAACGCAGCAGTCAGGGAAGAAGGTGAATCGTCAAGGAGGCTGAAAGCCACACACTGGAGGGCAGCCCAGGGGGCAGAAGTCCTAGTTTAAATAGAAAAAGATAGGACTTAGAAGGGGCTTTTTTCCGCTGGAAAATTTGTAATTGTTGACTTGTAAGAGGAGCTACCTCGTTTTGCGGGAAAAAACTGCGATTTTGCCTGCTGGAAAGAGCAAAAGATGTGGAATGTATCAATGCAATTTAATAAATGATGTCGAAGAGGAACTATTTCGTTTTCAGCAGTCTTTATTTACTGTAAGAGTATTTGATGTTTGAACCTATGTTCTTGTTGGATGTTCTTCAGTAATTTCTGGGTATATTTCCACTATGAGCAATAACTGTGTTATAAAATGATTGGTTATCTGATTATTTGAATATCTGTAAGCATTCATGTGCTGCAGAAGAAGTAGCAGCTATCTGTTTTTCTTCTTATGGTGTATGAATATGTATTGCTCATCTAAAAAATGACAACCCTGCTCCCTAGGGATAGTTTAGATAGTTAGCTTTCTTTCTGTCTGTAGCTGGTTTGGTTGCCGGTGAGCATAAGACGAAAGGTAAGAACCTGCGCATCACTTTGTGACCGCTCCTTGCATCTTGACTACCCTGCATTTAGTTAGGCACGTGCATATCATGTATTTCTAAGTCAAAATACAAAAACTCGGTGGGCCGGGCCGCAACCGGTAAAGCCTGTGTTTGTTACTTTGACCTATGGTAGTCGGACCGTAGACCGGACGGATTCCCTATACCAAACAGTCAGCGGGCTAGTTGGGAACGCTGATTGGGGAGAATCCTTTACTGTTGCCGCCTGCGATTTTCGGGGCCTCAACACCTCCATAAACTTTTAGTGTAAGGGCACTCGACACCTAAATGTAAGTTAGACTCTCCATCCTCTTTGCATAAATAACACATGCCTGACCTTTCCCTTCCTTTTCTACAAAGAATATACCAATTTAATGCCTTATTAGACAATAAAAACCAGACAAATTTTTTTTGTCTTAAGAGGACATTTAAATTTCCAAATTTCCTTCCACCACCAACATATTTCCACTTCATTCCTATCAATGATGAGCTGCATGTATCCAAATTTAGCAGAATAAATTCCAGATTTGATTGAATCCATACCAGCTCATCCTCATATTTTTTTAACCTTGTATTACTGGTTTTAAGAAGAAAAACAAAACTGTTCCAGGAAGCCACATCCTGTATATCCACAATACCAACAACATCAGCAGATAACCAATCTCGCTCCTGAAATAAATTCATACCAGGACATCCTATATCCTTCAAAAAATAAAACCCAAAAGAATGAATCCTTTCAATCAAATGAATAGGTAAAAGATGTCTCCAAAGACAACCAACCCATGGATACATTCCAATACATACCTCAGCCCCATTTCCAACCTTCCATACAAGACTGTTTCCAATAAAATCAAAAGACCATAAAACTACTTTCCAACACGTAGATATTATTCTTTTCTGTTTAACTGAACTTCTGGTCCAATTAAGCAAGGATAAAGGATGGATATACTTTTGTATAGAAATTTGAACCCACAGCCCAGATCCATGAATGATATTCTAGGCACTCTGAGCAGCCGGGTCTTTTGCAAATAAAACAGGAATTTTAAGACCCCAACCTCCCAGAAACTTTGGATTAGTCAAATACCTCTAGGAAGTCCAAGGTAAACTAGAGAGATCATTACCAACCCATAAGAACTTAAAACAGTTTTTTCTGATCTTTTCAATAACACTCATTGGGATCCAGAATTGCATCCAGTATACTGGAATAGCCTCAAGAACATATTTTATCAAAATAAGTTATCCACCTTTGGAAAACCAATGAAAACTCCAATTTTTAAACCTTTTCTCCACTTTAGAAATCAACCAATCCCAGTCTTTAATAAGATATATGCACTGTTTCAGAGTAAAACCAAGATACTTTAAACCATTCTCAAGTTTAGCTAAGGGAAAAGTGAAAACATCCTGTAAAAGAAGAATATCATAATCATCCAAACCAACATGTAGAATAGAATATTTGCCTTCATTAATCACCATACCAGAGGCTTTACAAAAACAATTCAAAATCTCTTGCAAAGACATTAACGATTGTTTTGATCCATCAGAAACCAAAACAATATCATCAACAAAAAGTACATGGGTTAAAGTGATACAATTTCCAAAACAAAGACCATGATAAACCCCACGATCTTTAAGATCAAATATAGCTCTACCCAAACCTTCCACAACAATAAGGAACAACAAAGGAGTTAAAGGGAAGCCTTGGCGAAGCCATCGACTAGGTTTAAAGAAAGAGGATGCAACTCCATTAATTAGAATGGAAAAAGAAACAGAAGAAAGACTCCCCTTAACCCAGGTAATAAAGGACACTGCAAACCCCATCTAAGACAGGATAACCCAAAGATATGTCCAACTCACCCGATCATAGGCTTTAGAAAGGTCTAATTTTAAAACCACAAACTTCAAATGTTTACCATGAATAGAATGCAATCCTTCTTGAATGACCCCCACTGCATCATGGATCCGTCTCCCCGGAAGGAAACCAAATTGTTCACCAGAAATAGAACAACATAAAACCTTCTTGATACGAACAAAAATTACCTTACCGATAATTTTATAAATACAATTACACAGGGAAATAAGCCTAAAGTCTTCAAAAGATTTAGGAAGGTCAGACTTAGGAATAAGGGCTATCAAAGTGGAATTAAAAATAGCAGGGAGTTTGCCAAATCTTCGAGAATCATCCACAACTCACACAAGATCCAGGCCCAAAACATCAAATAACACCCGATAAATCTCAACGGGAATCCCATCCCGACCTGGGCTTTTATCATTTTTACATAAAGCAATAACTGCCTAAATCTCACTGAGAGTAACAGGAGCCATAAGTTCATCATTAACGTCATTAGAAACAAAAGTAGGGATATTCTCAGCTATTTTCAAGATTTCTAGAAGATAAAGTGTTTTATCCTCCTCAAAAAGTGTCTCAAAATGTTTAACCCCAGCCCCTACAATAGCTTCAAACCCTTCAACCAAAGAACCTCCATCATCCACAATCTTCCAGATGGAATTAACATGCTTCCTATGACTAGCATACTTATGAAAAAAAGAAGTGTTATCATCACCACAGGTAAGCCAAATAGCCCTACTTTTCTGTCGGTCAACATGTTCACGATCTAAAAGAATAAGCCTTTTACGAGCTTCCAAACCAATCAACACTGATTTATCCTCTTCTGTGAAAAACCCCAACTTATTAAATGACTCAGTCAACTTAAGTTCAATGTCCACTAAATCCTTTAAATCTTGGGTTTTTTTCTCAATAGACCAACGAATAAATACCTCTTTTAAAATTCTTATATTAGAATCGAAATGCGAAGTAGGCATGACCAAATCATTTTCCACATAAACCTTCCAAGAATCTTTCAAAATGTTAACAAAACCTTCATCTTTTAACCAATGAGCATTGAACTTGAAAGGACTGCACGGTTTGACCTCACCATTACTAATCAGTAAGAAAACTGGATGATGATCTGAATCTCCACCACATCCAACCCATTAACAAAAAGTAGATCAAGATCCAAAAAATCGACAGATACCAAAAGACTATCAAGGCGTTTACAGATATTGTCACACCCAAACCTTCTATTGGACCACGTTGGAAGTAAAACAACAGGTGCTATATCCACCAATCCAAAAGCATCCATCTTCAAGGTAAAGAACTCATATAGAGAATCCACCTGAGCCCGATCACCCCGAATTTTAGAAAATCCTATAGAAAAATTCAAATCTCCTCCACAGATCAACTTACTACTAATAAAACACTCCATAGCTTGAAATTTATTCCAAAAACTTTTCCTTTCAACGTAAGGTCCATAAACATTGACAAAGCACAAAAACACTTTGAATTCAATGGAGAAAAGGGTAACACTTAGTCCAGACACAACATCCCAAGCATTCTGGAAATGAAAATAGTTAAGTTTCCATCCTAACAGAAGACCACCCGACTTACCAAAGGCATCCACACAAAAAAAGGACCATCCTTTAAGCATAGTCTCCAAATCTGCCACTATAACATCACCCCTCCCCATACTTTCTTGAAGAAATAGTATACCAAGAGCCTGCTCCTCTACCATCTGCCGCACCGCTAGTTTTTTGGGTAAACTAGCTAACCCTCGACAATTGAGGGATAACACAATCATATGGAACCCTTTGAAGGGGCGTTCAATGCTCAAAGAACCCCAAACCAACTTCTAGAAGAACAAACATCCCCAAAATCATTAATAGGAAGAACAACAGACTTCAAAGGCATCCCGAAATGCCGTAAACCATTATTGACAAGCAAACCCATCGAAGATTCTTTAGAACAGGAACGTAAGAAATATCCATTCCTTTTAGGATGAGATGCTTTGATAGGTGAGACAAACCCCAAAATGCCCATATTTAGATCATCAATAGACGAAAAACAATCCAGAGAATCTCTAGCCAAAGGGACTAATGACTCACTAAAATTTCTGAACAAATAATCAAAACCCTTATCAAAATACGATGAGGTAGAAAAACATAAGGGTTTAAGTGGCACAAGAGCCGAAACAGGTATATCAATAGCCAAACCTGAACCAACTGAATCCTTAATAGAAGTAACATCCACAGGCTCTAACAAAGAATACATAGATTTCACCTTCGGAATCAGAAGATATTTTTTCACCCTCCAGACTTGCTTGGACTCCACAGGCCTAAAAGATTTTTTAAAGGATAACCCACACTGTGAAAAAACATATCCATAATGATGACATCTATTACAGTGGAAAGGAACCCCAACATAGTCCAAAGGTTGACTAAAACCTCTATCCCCACATACAACCTGTAAGTCCTCAGCCAAATCCTTGCGTAAATCCAAAAGTACCAAGACTTTGTCTAAGCACATAACACCAGACTAAAGAAATGACATATCCGCCTCCACAAAGGAGCCCAATGAATTACCCACCAGCTTAAAAAAATCCAGCAACCAAAATTCAAAACGAAGATTAGGTAGTTTTACCTAGATGGGCATTATATCATACCTTTCAATCCGAGGATCAAAAAGAGGAGTCCAACGCTTTAGGCTTAAACCAACACCATCCCATCTCCAGGAACCAGCTAGAACAACAGGAGCATCTATAGCAGAAAAGAACTTGAAGGCTAGCCATCCACGCGGTAGTAAGAACACCTCAGGAGGTTGAAACACAAAACCTTTCCATATTTCGCCAGCGCACTTATTAACACCAGCCACACTAGCCTTTCTACCACTAAAACACTGCACTAAAGTAAGAGTGTACGTTATTGGAGCGGATGTGATGCTAAATGATATTGTATATACAAGTTGTTGGTTGTTGGAGCGAACGTGATGCTAAATGATAGTGTATATACAAGTTATACTATAGATGATGTTATTCATGTTATTGAAAATGATGTGAGTCATAGTCCATTTATGGACATGGTGGTAATGTTTGTGAAAATAGTAATATATATATTTATGAGAGTTGGAAATTGTGAATTAAGTTAAATATTATTGAAGGTAATGTTCATGAAAATAGTAATATAAATTTATGAGAGTTGGAAATTGTGAAGTAAGTTAAATATTATTGAATATTAGGAAGTAAAACAATATCTAGGATGCATTTTAATAATTATTCTTTAATGAAGTTGTTATAATATATCATTCACTTTTTTTTTAAATAGTTATACTTAATAATTATTATTAAAGTAAAAGAAAAATATATGTAAGGTTGACAATTCCCCTTCAAAAAATGATCATAATATATATGTATAGACTAGAAAAATCACTTAATTTTCTTTTGTTAACTACTTAACGCGTTTGTTTACAAAATGGATATTGTAAGAGATAACATGCTTCCAATATTGTAAGAGAGCAAAATTTAATTAAGTTTAAAATATTTCTTCATAATTTGTTGATAAAATGGTTAAAAAAACAAAGGGCCTTTTTCCTTTCAATTTTTTTTGACTCTTTGTATTACAATAATAAAATATGGGGCAAATCTATCATTTGCTTGGTGAGTTAGAGAAGAAATTTATGCTAGGATTTCCCTCCTCTTTGCATGCACTCAAAAGCAATAGTTGAAAGACCAATATTATTAGTATTGTGGGTAATCATTACTAGAAAAATAACATCTTACAACTTTGAACTTGGAAGATTCAAGAAAACAAATGTTAACTCTCTAATCAAGCTCATGGTTTCCAATTTTAACATATTTAGACTTTAGAAATTTGTAATGAGCATAACTATGCATTTATTGCCTTTTGTTTAATCAATTGTATATATTCCATTTTTGTGGCCATCATATCATTTTGCTTGACATAAATTACAATTTTTGACTTTAGGAGTAATGTTGTAGTCAAGATCATGCTCAACAACTTATGACAACTGCTTGGAGTGCATAGCCTAATTCGTGTTGTAACCTGTTCTATGGCATTTCTTGACAGTTTTTCATGGCGCTAGCAAGGGGAGGGGCCGCAAAGCCCTCCCAAGATATCCCCAACAATCAAGGTGGCGATCCGATCAGTCGGTCTGCATCATCACCACCCATCACGATTCAAATCGAGTTTGAAGAAATTTTGATTTTTTATGGAAAGCGGGGTTTGAATACTCCAGGAAAACCATAGACAATAGTTCAGGACAAAGGGAAGTCCAGTACCCAAACTTGTATTGTTAGAACTGAGAATCGGCCTTTCCTTCATCTCCCAGCCGAAAGGATCAATGCCCGTGCACAAAATATGAAGGATAATGCACTTATAGGCAAATTCATGGGATTCTTGCCAACTGAATAGGCCCTGCGTGGATGGATTGCAACCAAATGGAAACTGAAGGCCCATTTTGATGTACAACTTGGTTCTAAAGAATTTTTTACCATCATTTTTCATCATCTTGATGATAAATCAAGAGTTGAAGAAGGAGGTCCTTCTTCAATGCGGTCGGTCTTTATCTCTGCAACTGGATGGAAAGGTTCAGTATGGAAAAATAAGATTTCTCTTGGGCGCCAATCTGGATCCGAATGTTCTCTCTTCCGTAAGAATATTGGGACAAGGAGACCCTCAAAGAAATCAGAAATACCATGGGAACCTATGTTAGATCGACTGATCAGACTAAAATGAACAAATTCACCTCCTATGTCAGGATCTGTGTGTATATGCACATTGCAAATGCTCTCCCAGACGCAATCTGTCTATCTCATGAAGATTGGTACTGGCTACAGGATCTGGCTATGAACATGTTCCATTTCGATGCCGAAAATGCCATGAGCATGGACACCTCTTCAGAGATGGCCCGCTCAACAGAACCAGGCTGGCTAATTGAAAGTATGGTGAGCAAGATGCATAGGGATTCAAGAAAATGGGGAAAAAAAGCGTCACCATAGGAAAGATGGGGCAGACAACTTTCAAGAAGATCTGCCTACCACTAGTAACAACTTTGATGTCCTGAACAATCAAGGTGAAAATCATCTGAGGAGATGCATATGGATACCCTCATTAACAATTCCAAGATTTGAGATCCCACGCTTCTGTAATCGTCTGAGCAGAAAATGGGATCAGAAGATCTTCCACCTAAGTTAGATCCTCAAGATATAGAAACTAATCCTGTGCATATGTCTTCATCGACTCCTTGGGACTTACCAACATATGTTCACGCTCAGGAATTTATGGATGAATATTTAAAAGATCAAGATCTAGGGGAGCTAGATCTTGAAAGTATGGAGGATGCTTGCACTAGAAAATCCTTTGAATCCATTCCTGCTTGGCAAATACAACTTTTTCAGGAACTTCTTGTCAAAGCTAAAGCGTAGAATAAACTTGGGGTCTATCACTCGCCGCAAAAGGATAAACAAAAATTGCCTAAGGACAATAGGAAAAGAGGATGCACAACTAATTTTCAACAATTAAACAGACTTGGCAATGTGCTTATAGAGTCAGGCCAGTATGCTCAACTAACGGAATTCTTCTCCTTTTCCTCCCAAGATATCCCATGAAGCTCATCTCCTGGAACGTCTGCGGTATCAATGGTACCTCTAAGCACAAAATGCTAAAAAGAAAAATTATGCAGGACAAACCTTATGTCCTCTTCCTCGAAGAAACCAAATGTTTGATTGAATATCTTGCGAATCTATTCACTAGAATTTGGAAAGGCATTTAGAGCATTGTCATTAATGCAAAAGGAGCCTCGGGAGGTATCGCCATCATTTGGAATTCTATGCAGGTATCTTTTAGTCATTTTGCTTCCACAACCCATTCCTTATCTGTTATCTTTCATATCCTTGGAACCACTATTAGAGGACATCTCATCAATACTTATGGGCCTCAACCCCCCAATCTTAAGATTCAGCTTATCCAATATCTTGCCTGGTTTGTTCAGCATCACTCTGATCCCCCCATTCTTATTGGAGGGGACTTCAATATGATCCTCAATCTGGAGGAAAATAAAGGGGGAATGCGATCCCTCTCCACGATTGATCAGGCCTTCAAATACTTCATGGCCAACATTTCCCTTATTGATCTCCTCCTGACCTCTGGCTTCTTTACAAGGAATAACAAAAGAGGAGGCATGCACCACATTTCCAAATGTCTTGACCACCTCCTTATCTCCAGTAATACCCTAACTCGTGGTGGGGTCTTGGGCTCGGGCATCCTTCCCACTACTGGTTCTAACCACTGGCCCATCTCCCTTTCCTGGCACAGTCTAGGTACACCCCTCTTTCGTCCTTTTCGTTTTGAAAAATTCTTGCT
This sequence comes from Pseudotsuga menziesii, assembly GCA_001517045.1. Classification (NCBI taxonomy): domain Eukaryota; kingdom Viridiplantae; phylum Streptophyta; class Pinopsida; order Pinales; family Pinaceae; genus Pseudotsuga; species Pseudotsuga menziesii. The sequence continues at coordinate 45,761 of LPNX010069374.1, forward strand.
AAAGCATGCTTCCTTTAATAGCACTATGGAAGAATGGTGGACCAATATGCACATCACAGGACGTTCAAAAATGGTTATCATGCATCCGAAGCTTCGTATTCTTAAATCTAACCTTTGTAAATGGAATAAATGTACTTTTGGAAACATTTTCAAGGACAAAGAAGTCATCCAAAATGAGCTGGAAACTATGCAGAACATCATTATGGATACTGGGTACACTGCTGAAATTAAAATCAAAGAAAATGATCTACTGGAATTCCTTAATCAACGTTGTGAATAGGAAGAGATTTTTTGGCAATAGAAGTCCAGAGTTGATTGGATTAAAGAGGGGGAAAGAAATACTACCTTCCTCCATCGTTCCACTATCCAACACATAATGAGCAACAAGATCATAAGGCTCAAAACTGATGACGACACCATTTTGGAAGAGCATGTAGATTTGGAGAGAAAACTTTTGGAGTTCTATAAAACTATGCTTACCGAACTTGATGTTTCCAAAGATGAATCTATTCAGCAGGTCCTAACGCGTGTCCCTTCCTTAGTCACTAAGGAGCACAATGCTTCTCTTCTGAAACCAAACTCTATGCAGGAAGTGGAGACAACTGTAAAACAAATGGCGGAATGGAAAGCCCCAGGTCCGGATGATTTTACCATAAATTTCTTTAATCATTGTTGGGATATGCTAAAAAATGAAGTATTGGATATTGTAGAAGAGTCAAGGAAGAAACAGTGGGTTCTCCTCGCCCTCAATGCTACTAACCTAACTCTCATTCCCAAGGAGGCCAGAGCTGATCATTCTGGTAAGTTCCATCCTATATCCTTGTGTAATGTCACTTATAAAATAATATCTAAAATTGTATCCAATCACCTTAAACCTCTGCTTCCTTTACTCATCTCCCCTGAGAAATATGGCTATGTGGAGGGATGTCATATACTAGATGGCATTATTCTAGCACATGAAATCACTCATTCTTTGCAACATTCCAAAACCCCCGGGATGCTTCTCAAGTTGGAATTCTCCAAATCTTTTGACAAATTGAGTTTTGATTTCATTGAAAGAACTCTTCTCCCTTTTGGATTCTATCGAACCTGGACTAACTGGGTTATGGATTTAATTTCTTCTACCTTTTACTCTATTATGGTCAATGGCACACCCTCGTCCACATTCACCCCCTCTCATGGGATTAGACAAGGAGACCCACTCTCTCCCTTTATTTTTATTCTAATGTATGAAGGCATGGGAATATTGCTAAAAGCAACCTTATCCTCTAATTCTTTACACGATATCTCTATACATGGAGCTCCTCCCAATGTTTATCAGTAATTTGTGGATGATAATATCCTTTTTGGCCATCCTTCGGTTCAGGAACCATGTACCTTGAATTCCATCTTGAACACCTTCTCCAAAGCTTCAGGAACCTCTATTAATCTGGATAAGTCTCAACATTTCTTCTATAACAACAGTATTATTAGCCAACGCAATATCTCCCGAATTCTCAATATTTATGTGGCTACTTTACCTTCAAATTATCTTGGATCTCTGCTCTTTGATTCAACAATCAAGCACACTTCTTGGCAAGAACTTCTGAATAAAATTGAAACCCACATCACTTCCTGGACCTTCCACTCCCTTAATCTGCCAAGTCGTCACGTCCTTCTCAAATCTGTCTTGCAATCCATGCCTCTCTATCTTTTTTCAGTACTCACTGCTCCTAAGTGGGTACTCAAGCATACCAAAAAACTCCAAAAGAAATTTCTTTGGGGTTGTACTAATAACAAACAAAGGTGGTCACTTTTTAGCTAGAAACATGCATGTCTCTCAAATCTTGAAGGAGGGCTTGGGATAAGAGATCCAGAAATCAGTAACCAGGTCTTATTGGCCAATATCCAATGGAAATGTATAACACAAAATCATTCTCCATGGGTCCAACTTTGGAATTATAAGTATTATCGAGATCGCATCCCTGCTACCCTCATAATATTTGACCTGGATCCTCCAGGTTCCTCGATCTGGAAAGCAGCTAACACCCAGCGAGCTCTTATACAACAACGTAGCTTTTGGGAAATTCGGGACAGAACCAATTCTCTCCTGTGGCATGACGCTTGGGAGAAACTCCCCAGAATTAGCAGTATATTTACTCAAGAATACATTCAATTATATTCTCATAGAAATATCAATACGCTTGTGAAACACCTCTGGACAGAGGATACCTCTTCTCCTTTTTGACAACGGAAAACTCCCAGTAACTGGAGACATTTCCTTGAGCCCGAGTACTTGGAGTCCATTTGGCAGGAAATTCAACAAAGACGGATACATATTAAGCATGGCCATGAAATCCTTATATGGGGTTACAAACCCTTAGTTATTTATACAGTGAAGGAAGAGTATTCTCTATCCCATTTTCATCGGAGGGAGCCTCCTCTCACAAATTGGAGTAAAATTTGCAATCCAAAGATATGGCCCAAAATATCTACTTTTCTCTGGTTACTATCCCACATATGTATTCTTACATGGGAAAATATTCTCAAACGAGGTTTCTCTGGACCTTCATGGTGCGTTCTATGTAATATGCACTCTGAATCCATTGACCACCTCCTGGATTCTTGCTCTTTTGCTAGTGTGTTATGGGATAAGGCCACTGAGAAAATACGCCACTCCAAGAGAGTAAAAGGTAACATTACTGAAACTCTTCAACAATGGGATGCCAACCCCTTTCAAAGCTCCATTCTCAATCTTCTCCAGGAACTCATTCCTATATTCCTTGCTTGGAATATCTGGAAAGAAAGGAATCTTGGTATTTTCTCGGAAAAACAGAACACTCTAGAGGTAGTCTGGGACATTATCACCAGAAACCTTTAGGAAACACTCTCTGCTAGGCTCTGGAATCAAACTAATTTTTCTATCTCTCCCCTTGAGCAACGAATACTAGATAATTGGAATTTTCATCTATCTCCTACCACTAGGCCCTCCGGTTCAAGAGTCATTATTGCTCACCCTATCCTTTGGACCCCCCCACCAAGGGAGTCTTAAGACTCAATTTTGATAGGGCGTCAAAAGGAAAACCTGGTATTTCTAGGTTTGGAGGCATTATCTGAAATCACAAAGGAGAGATCTTGCTCATTTATCATGGGAATATCGGCCATAATAGCAATAATACGGCATAACTTGAAGGTCTCATCACAGGAATTGAAATTTCCATTGAAGGAAAACAAGTTTCCTCTAATTGCGGAAGGGGACTCTCAAATAATCCTCACGATGGCGTCCAAGTTAATGCATGGTTCTCAGTTCTGGAAAATCTCTCCCAGTTGGCGTTTAGAGCACAGTCTCTCATGTCTCAGCTTCCTTCTCTAGCACAATCAGGCCATTTCTTTTCACCATGTGAAACACTCAGCTAATTTCGTAGTGGATTTCCTAGATAATGAAGGAGTTCTTCAATCCTCTCCAATGAAAAAGGGAGGACTTAGCAGCTTTACCAACTCAATTCTTGTCCACAAGCACAAAACTATGGCCAACAAGGACTCCTCTACCCCGGATGCGGGTGACAAGCGTCCCACCTGCAATGGTGGAACTAAGTGCTGCACTGCTTCGATGGCAAAACCACGACCAAACAACCAACATGTCCCACCTCCATCCACACCGCATGCATTGATAATTGCTGATGTGGTTTTGGTTGCCAAGGAAGGTAAGGTTGGCGACCATCAGCATTTAAATGTTGTGACCATAGACGACCCTGCAGTCACATCCATAGCTAATAGTTGGGCCCCCATGGTTTCAGCCAAACACAATGTGGATGACAAGTGTCACTCTAGAGATGTTAATATCATCTATAGGAATGCCCTGACGACAGGTACGCCACTCCACCCTCGTCACCCATCCCTCCCTCCAATGCAACATTTACTATACAATAACGACGAGCCTCAGTAAGCACACATTCACAAAGGTGGAAGACACCAGCATTTACCAGCCGTGTCCGAAAATGACCCCGTGGTCATTTCGTCTGCTGACCAAAGTGAGGTTCGGCTCCGTCAAGAACTGGAAGGGGCACTGCCCTCTTAACTCACCATTAATGGTTATTAATCTTTATTCCTATATCACTGGGGATACGAAGTTTACAACCCCATTTTGGCGGTCTCTTCCTATGATAAGAGCTCTGGTTTTGGTTTTTATCCCTCACTTCTGGTTCAGCTTGCTCTCATATGGTTTGTCTTGTGTGCATTCCTGTTGCTTCCTCATTTATGCCGAGCGATCCAACCTTCCCACCACTATCTTTCTTGGATTTGAGACTGAACGTAATTACTATTGCATCATGTCTCAACAGCGTGGAACACCCCACCGAGCTAACAATGGTTGTGGTCGAGCGCAACGGGGAGCACATCTATTACGGGTTGATGGGTATGACAGTGGGATTTCAGCACTAGTCTGTAATCTGATAGATGAATGGGAAACTAGGTTGGTTAATGAAAACCTAGCCAGAGGAATCGGAGGAGGGAGCCCAAACCACTACTAAATATTAAAGAATATCATGGGCTCACTAATGGATGAGATGGTGGGTACCTGGAATCATACATGAAGTTCATTCCTACAGGAAAAGACCAAGATATTGGAATTAGATAATGTACTCACTCATAGGGATGCAATGGCTACATGGAAGAAATTAGATTTGGGACTCGGCACAGCGGGCAAAGGTGGAAACAGTAGCGTCTCAGCGGTTTTGACGGGGTCAATGAACATGAGCTCGGTTCCTGCTACGCCTCACTTATCGACCGCGCCTTTCTCAATACTTTCCACAATTACCTAGTTGCAATATAAATGGGTACGTGATCCTGATGTTTCATTTTGCAAAACTGCTCCTCTTCCTGTTAAGCTGAGTGAACCGTCAACGGATGAGGAATTCTATGGAGCTTGTCTGATTCTTGAAGAAATACATGAGACTTCGGACCTTGCTTCCACGACCCAGTGACACTCCACAGTTTGTTTGGCTCTTTTAGTTTTTTCACCACGGTGGTAGTTTTTGTTTATATCTAGCATTTTCATGTTACCGGTTTTAAGGTTTTCCTATGAACATACTAGCTCCGTAAACTTTGGCATAGCCCCCCATATTATGAATGGGTTATTGTGGATTTTTGATAATTACTGTTAAACTTGTATGTCGTGTTGAATTTACATCAGGCCCCCATCTGCTGAATGTGTTATTGTGCCTCCACTTGCAAATACTAATGGATTTTCTGTATTTTACGGACTGGGGTGGTAGGTTTAGACCACCCCGCTCAACCGTCCAGAATGCTACATTCTGTACCTTTTTTTGTTTGACTGGTTAATACATTGTAGACTTACACAAAAATAATGTTGTAGTCAAGATCAAACATAGACATAATCCTAATTCAAAAGATGATGTCACATATCTTCTTTCTATAGTTGTTATCTTCTAGCAAGAGCTATTGGAAATGTCGGGGACATTGCCACCTCGTGATTCTTGTTATGCTTTAGTTTACATATAAGTGACCATACCTAATATAAATAATTTACAATAAAACTTTAACTTCACCCTTAAGTGTGCACCTAACCATGTCCTTTAAATGACCTTCATGCCCAAAAAAAAATCCTAAAATAATTAATTTTTTTAACCAAAAACTAAAGCAAATATTAATTAGATGTTTTATTTAATGAAACTTGGCATTGTAGGGAAAATCGTTCTCCCATGGATTCTCTCCACTATCACAATTGAAGATAAGGCATTGACAAAAGCAAAACCATGAGGAAGTTTGTCAGAGTCTATGTTAGAGAATACATACCAACAAACCTTTGCTAGAGAAGAAGAATATATGATATTCAATGAGACAAGGGATGCTATGAGAAAAAAATTATGAATTCAACTTAATATATTGAGTGAGATAAACACCATATTCAACCTTCAAGTACTCTTTCAACTCACTTCTGAAGACTACACTTTTTCCTTTTTGCAATTTTTTTCAGCAGGCTGACATTTTCTTCGACTCACGGTGATTTCAAAAATATCGTGATATTATGAATATATAACGATATGTTGATTATATCAAAAATGACATGACATTTTAACTCCAATATTTAGAGAGGGGGGAAAGGCTCAGTGATATATTTGATAGATTCGATATATCGCCAATACATGCAACAATGTTTTCCACCACAATTTTAACAACAAAAATCCAAAACCAAAGTCTTGCCCCTGTCGAGGAAACTAGTATAACAAAGTAATGTGACAAGTCCATCTCCACCATTCATAGATTAAACTACAAACTTGCACCACCTGCCCACAAAGAGAAAACTAGGTGTGATGTGACCATGATCACAAAATTAAGTCTAAAGAACATAAAAGGCATGATAAAACAACATAGAATAGAATTTGAAAGGCTAGCTATCTTGTCATAGTCGGGTTTACCCTCACCCTAACTTCCTCATCACTTGCAATCTGAAACATAACATCAATGGTTGTAGCTAGGCCATCTAACTGCTAATGTACTTGGTGTAAGTCGCCCTCTATCATATGAATTTTGTGAATGGTCTTTGACCGATAGAATTTTCGTGTTTCATCATATTTCTTACTAGGATATTTTCATACTCCAGTATGGACTTACACTCCCTTCACCATCTTGAGTATGCACATGGGAAACTAGGGATGAGGGCTCCATGGTCTCTATGGTTTGTTCAATGTGGTAAGAAACCAAGGAATGGAATCCCTAATTACCATCTTTTCCATTGTTGCTAGGATGACAGTAAACCCCTCTCCCACTTCATCATCAAGCTCTTTGATGCTAAGGATAAGACTGACCTTCACCCCCTCATCTACATCGATCCCTTTGATGTGGAGGCATGCTGAGAGGCCTTCCACTTTTGTAATTAATCACCACCCTAGTGACACTCCTCCTATTGTAACTCAGACCTTGGAGTAACCCCATTGGAACCAAGCAAGTGACAAATGTAGACTCCCCATATCCACTTTGTTTCTTGACTTCGAGCAACCTTCGATTTTTCTTGACAAACAGGGTTAAAATCCCGCATATTAAGTTCACCCCACCTATTTTCCTCCACAACCCAAATCACATTGATAATTCCAAGTGTGCTTAATCACTATTGCAAGCTTGCTATCATACTAGGAAACCATGGAGTTGTCCTTCCCTTCCCTCATCTCAAATTCAATGCTCATATTGAGATAACTAGAAAGGAAATCAAAGTCACACAATACATTAAGACCATAATCCACCACCTCATTGAGGATCCATACCACCTTCTATTGGCCTTTACCATCTTTCTTGCTCCCCAAGTTGTATCCCTCCCGCATTATATCCGCATGCTTCTTTCCCATCATAATCTTATTGGCGTACCATGCTTCCATTGAGTTGTTCTCCATGTACCTCATTCCAACACTAATTCCAATCTCAAGCCATCAAACATGGCATTCAAGGATACACATGACACTAAAAACTTAATCACCACCTCACTGAAGATCCTTGCCCTTACCACCACTCCTCACCATTTGGGTTTCTCATTGAATTATTGAGTGAGTGTAGTCTCATCAACTGCATCTAGGTACATTAAGCAATGTTAGCAATGCTTCTATGTATTGAAACCACACCATAAAGTGCTAGAGAAATATTCTCCCGACATTATTAGTGCGACTATTATAGTAACCCATCGTGTGAAAGGTGGATATTTCCCCTTAGAACCTATTGTTAATGTTACTCTGTAACAAAACAAAGCACACTAACTCTTGTGCTAGAAGAATGGATTGAATGCACTATGTGGAATTTAAGAAAAATAAATGAAAAACAAGTAAATTATTACAAAATTTTCAAACTTAATCTGTTAATTTTTTTTGTAAGCTCCATACATTATATTACTTCAAACAAAATGTACACAATTTTACAAATTTGGTCTTCCACGAGGGAAACCAAACTAGAGGTAAAATAACATATTGTCATTTTATGTTATGAGAGTCTCAATATATCATAGTACAAAGCTTTAACAAACATGTTATAACTTGAGAATATCTATTCCTACATTTGAAAGTATCTATAACTCCTAGTCCATAGCTGTGATAACTATTAAACAAAAAACTATAGTTCAGAAAGCATGGTTTATTCTGCAACTTCATAGTCAGAGATGGTAATAAGGGTCTCTTCTTGCCCATGAGAGGACTCTAGTGCGATAAAAATGCTAAAACTATAGCATAGGTAGATCCAGGAGCAACAAGGCCCAACTGAGTAATGGCTTTATAAATCATGCTCTCCCTATCCATCGCATGCTTTATCTAGTCTTAGATTTCATCCAACTAGAGCATCATTTCATTTCCCTCCTCTTGACTTTCTAGCAGATCCTTAACGTGGTTGTAATACTTTTGTAATATTTAGTCTCTATGATCCTTGTATACCTAGAATACTTAACCCAAGGTTTCATTTCCTCATGAATCCTCTCAGCACTGACTTCCTTCTTCTATGATTTTACCCAGAATTTAGTCGTATGTTAGCATTCTAGTCCACAAGTGTCTACAAGATGGGGGGTGTAACTCTTCCCCTATTTCACTTGGCTATAAAGATGCCACCTATATGAATTTCCATCGCCATCTTGCTACCCTAACACCCCATTTAGGGTAATCCACTAAAATTTTAAATAAGTAGGTGAGACACTTTACCTAGTGTCTTGCCAAGTCACGAGGCATGATCACCATGTACAAGATAATTGGAGTTTTTCAACTATTTTGCATATCTGGAAAATGTCTCCAACCCACTGACGAATGAAAGAGTAGGGGAATGTGGGAACTAATATCACTGAATATAGTACATTCGTAATAAGAAATTGTCTGAGCTGTCATGAATACGCTGGAATGGCTAACAACTAGGAAAATGTCTTTGATCCCAATTGGCCTAAGCTAGTTAAGCAAGATGGATTTAGTTTAGGAACTCCATATTTTTCCTGCCAAGAAGATTGTCTTTCTAATCTTGTGCTTGATTGAGCTCATCTTTCTTAATGTAAATCCTATCCGTTTTAGTAAAAAAGAAGAAGAAGATAGTATAGTCGTACAAAAATGTATTTCACTAATGCTCTATATTCTCAATGAGTAAAATACAAATAAAAAATAAATTACAGGTTATTTCTTACCCTACCTTAGTGCGCTTTACAAGGTGCCGAAATGGTGTGCGTGTTTCCATCAAGCGCATTATTGATTGACAAGTTATGGAATCAAAGCGAAGCAAAATTATATTAAAAGCATTGGTGCATTTTTTCAATGTTACTACATTGGGGAATTTGTGGAGATTTAAAACAATACCGACCTATATTTTTTTATTCCATCTATGAACTTTCCAGTGCTCAAATATAATAATGCACACCGATGATTTTAATTATTTAACGTGCGTCGATATATTTTAAAGAGTATACAAATTATAAAACTTATATTATTAAGTATTTTGTCATGTCTCGGTGCTCCATTTATTATGGAGCACTAGTGCTCTATAAAAATTACAATGCACTATATTTTTGGTCCAAATAAGTTACACTGATGCTATATTTACAGTGGTCTGTTGGTCTGTTTCCATGAATCTAATGCATTGTTTATTTTTGTAGATATATGTACAATAAAAAACTGTCATTATCCCTAAATTTTGGGCAAGATCGAATTGTTTCACAACACTGTTCCCTGGCACATTTGGTCATATTAAATACACCAAAAAATCAGGCATTACAATTTTAAAACATTATTTTCACCCAATATCGAGGCATTTGTCAGCTAATTTATATGCATAAATTTTGGACATCAAATTATCACTCCAATGTTTGTAGACTTAGCAAAATATATGTGATGATGGGTGACTAACTCTAAAAATGAAAAACTAATTCTTATAATGAATTCAAAAGGACAACTTACTTAGTAAATCAGTTCCAAGAATCAAGATGAAAATTGGAGCTATATTGTTCATTTCGATCACAATTGTTTATTCCCGTCAAGAATACTCTTGTACCATTTTTCCTATGTATTTATTTTGAGTAACTCAAATAACTCTTGTAACTTCACAAAGTATTAAATCAAATAAATCTAACCCATAAATCTTGGAGTCGTTGTTTCAAGTCCTGCAACTCTCGTTTTGTTAGAATTCCTGCAACAACTTATTAAGATTCTCAATAACAAGCCACATTCCACACGTGGAATTTTGATAACTCACTCATGCAGAAATCAAAGAGCATTAATGAAAGAAAATATATCATCTCAATATAGTGCAACAAGAGTGATCCAACTACTTAAGGTTTATTAAGATTGCATTTACTTAAACCACCTATTACAGTGTTTTGTTATGTTCACAAATCAAAACATTCCTATAACAATCTTTGTGTAAACTGTTTTAATCAATAGGTATATATGTGTATCCATGTAGCTTTGTTATCACACCACACTTCTCAATGAAAATAATATGAAAGAAAAAAAATAAATCTAAGCTAAGGAAACTATAAAACAATAAATTAACTAATGAAAGAAAAACAATGCATACCAACTATGTCAACTATTCCCCTCTTATCCCTCCAACTATGCCAATCCTTGTATTTACAACATTTACAAAGTGGAGGAAACAAATGCTAATGGGAAAAGCATCAAATTCCCTCAAATCATTTCCAAACTAAAATTAAGACAAAGGATAGATGTCACAGTGCATTCCTGGTTACAATTAATGAGGGATCGATACAAGGTAACCAACTTCATATACAAATATTACGAAATTGGTATTGTGTGATTTGGAATATTGTTTGCGCTAAAAATTCGTACATTTGACCATAACCCCATTCCTTCAACACAATAGACAATAGAACGAGAACCTGCGTGAGTTCCCATTTTTTTGGAGGTCACATTTAGTAGCTCTTTTTACCTTGATTTTGAAAAGTGGTGATATTGGTATCACCCCCCCCCCCCCCTTTGTGGGTAGGGAGGGTGATAAAATTACAACTTTGTAGTAACCATAAGTGGTGTCAATGCAATTGAAACCCTAAATCATCATGTCAATTGAAAAGTGTACCTCCTAGAACCACCTTTGTTTTTATTCGAGGTTAGAAAAATAAAAACAATCATTTAAAAATACAAAATTAAAGTTGAAAACTCAAAAATTATAAAAACAAATAAAAAAATTCTAAAACAATTTACAACAAGATGACATTTAAAAAAAAAAATTATAAACAAGGAATTTTAAAAAAATTCAAAAAAATGTTAACAAAAATTTTAAAACAAAAAATTTCAAAATTTCAATAAAACTACAATTTTTAAGATTTAAAAATATTTAGTTGTAGGATTTTTCTGAGAGGAGCAAAGATCGATTCGAAGCTAGGGTTTTGTGAGAAGAATCATTCAGGGGGGTTGGGTTTACCCCCGCGACGGATGCATGGAAACGATGGCTGAAGGGAGCTAACCACCTGAGGAACAGGATGAAGGAGTCGCTAGTAGCGAAGGCAGAGAAATGGGGATTGGGAAGGGTAGAAGATCAGGACCGAGAGGATGTCTCCCCAAATCCCAGTCCATCCCATCCATTCAGGTCAGATCGGATAAGATCAGGGGGAAGGTTGAGATATGGAAGGAGAAGGCTCTTATTGGAAAATTTATAGGGGTCTGGCCATGAGAGAGAGATCTGGTCCAGTGGATCAAGAGAACTTGGAACCCTAAGGGCCATTATGATGTACATTTGGTCTCAAAGGGTTTCTTTACAATCATCTTCTTTAACCAAGAAGACCAAGATAGGATTTTGGAGGGAGGACCTTATTTCTTCTTTTCAACAGGGTTGTGTCTTAGGCCATGGAAGGAGAGATTAAACCCGGAAACAAAAGATATGATGGTTGCTCTGGTATGGATCAGATTGTTTTCCCTTCCCTGCGGGTATTGGGATTTAGAAATTTTACAAGACATTGGAAATACAATAGGTGAATTTATGAAGGTTGCAGAGAAAACCAAACAACAAAGGTATACGACATTTTCTCGGATCAATGTTTACATGGATCTATCAAAAGACCTGTCGGAGGAAATCAGCCTAAACTGGGAAAACGAGGAATGGGTCCAGAAGATTGACTGCGAACAACTCTCGTTCTAGTGTAGGCAATGTTATGAGTATGGGTACTTTGGGAGGAATTTCCCAAAGCTAAATCAAGCATCCTCCAGCTTGAAACATGCCAAGGAGGGGGGAAAGGAGCCGAAGGATTTACGAAGGTAAGGAGTAAGCAGAAGACTAAGATAGGAAAGCAATCGCAACCGATAAAGGAGAATTAGGGAAAGGAAACTGCCAGAAATAACCTGTTTCAGATCTTGGAGGAGAAGGATGAGGACCTAGAGGAGGTAAGAGATACGGTCGAGAAAATAGAGGAGCAAGTCGAGGAGGTGGCAATGGAGATAGAAAGTGAGGAAGAACATGAGGTTCAGATAGAGGAGATGGAAGAAGATGGAAAGGAAGAAATGGAGCTGGGGGAGCTCGATCTAGATGGAATCAAAAGGGAATGTGACAAGAAAGGTAAGGGGTATGTTTCTAGAAGGTAGCTGGAATTGATTCAGGAGGACATCATAAAAACCAAAGTGCACCAGCAGTTGGGGATTGCACCAGATTCTCAGAAATGAAACAAAAGGAAACCCCAAAAGAATACCTAAAAAGAGGAAGAAAAAAGAATAAGCAAAGGATTGTGGAGGTAGAAGCCAAGCTCATAGAATTAGGCCAATATCTGACAATAATGGCATCATTATCTGAAGTAAACAAATTTAGCCAATGAAGACAGTCTCATGGAACATTAGGGGGTGCAACCACCCCAGGAATCTTAAAATCATAGCTAGGAAGGTCAAGCAAGAAAAATCAGATGTCCTTTTTTTGCAAGAAACTAAGTGTAGTTCAGAAGTAATGGAGAAGCTAGGACATAAAATTTGGAAAGGTAGTAAGGTTATGGCAATTGATGCATCCAGAATGGCAGGAGGTTTATCCATCTTATGGAAACAAAATTCCATTGACCTAACAGAATATAGAGCTAACAATTTTTCCCTAATGTCCAACTTCAAAGCCCTGGACTCTGGTGCCAAGGGAACCCTAGTGAATGTCTATGGTTCGAGCGACTACCCCTAGAAGTAGGTTTTTCTGAACTTGTTGAAGTGGATAAAAGAGCTTTCCATGGAGAAAACTTGGATCATTGGAGGAGATTTCAACCTAATCACTTCTCTCAGGGAAAAAAGGGAGGACTACGAGTTTTGGAAAGATACCAAGAAGAGTTCAGAGACATTTTGGTCCACAGTCCCATCGTTAACCTTGAAACCAGAGATGGCTGGTACACATGGAACAACAAGCATGGGGGAGAGTATTTGGTGGCTTCCACAATTGATAGATTCCTGGTAACTGAGAACATTGTCAAGGTAACAAGGGAAATGAGTTCCAGTGTCCTTTCGGAAGCTCGATCTGAGCATTGGCCCATTAGTGTCAGCCGGTATTGGTCAAATGCAGTCCTGAGCAAACCTTTCAGGTTTCAACAATTATGGTTGGAACATGGGGAGTTTAAGGATAAGGTGGGAAGGTGGTGGCAGGAACTGGTCCCTCTTGTAGGAACCGAGATGTACTACTTCCAGCAAAAGTTAAAAGCCCTCAAAACCAAAATTCAGACGTGGAATAGGGAAGAATTTGGGAACATTTTTGAAGATAAGAGGAGGATAGTCGTAGAGATCGAGAATCTCAACCAGAGAGGAATGGAGGAAGGATGGGATGAGGACATGAAGGTAAGGGAAAAGGAACTACTTAACCAATTAGAGGCCAGGGAAAAACAAGAGGAAATTTTTTGGAAACAGAAATCTAGGAACAAATGGTTACAGGAGGGAGAGAAGAACACAATGTTCTTCCACAATTCGGTCATCCATGACAAACACAAATCGAAAATCTACAATCTTAAGAAGGATGATGGAAATCAAGTGGAGTCTAGAGGTGAGGTCGAGGAAGACTTGGTCCATCACTTCAAGGAAATAATGACGGAAGAAAGAGGATATAGAATTCAATACATATAGAGGATCACAAGACTTATCCCCAGGGTGATTACCAGAGAACATAATGAATAGTTGCTTAGGCCTATTTCTATGCAAGAGGTGGAGGAAGTTGTAAACCAGATGGCCCAGGGGAAAGCTCTAGGACCAAATGGTTTCGCCACCAATTTCTTCCACTTCTTCTGGGACATGATCAAAGATGAAATTCTAGAAATAATGGAAGAATCGAGGTGTAGTAGAGGCGTCCTAAAAGCTTTCAACGCTACTTTCCTAACTTTGATCCTGAAAGGATAAGGAGATGACACTCCAGGTAAATTCAGACCTATTGCTCTATGTAATGTTATTTACAAAATCATAACTAAGGTGATAGCTACTAGACTAAAGCCACTCCTCCCCAACCTGATTAGCGCGGAACAATCAGGCTTTGTGGAAGGGAGGCAGATTCTGGATGGGATCCTCTTGGTTCATGAAATGATCCACTCCCTTAAAATGACAAAGAGATCGGGTATACTGATAAAGTTGGACATTTCTAAGGCCTATGATAAAATTAGTTGGAAATATATGGAAAATATGCTGGTAGCCTTTGGATTTGGGGAAGATTGCGTGTCATGGGTCATGAATTTGGTAACAACCCCTTTCTTCTCAATCTTGTTTAATGGCTCACTAACTAGACTTTTTAATTCCTCCCAGGGACTCAGACAAGGGGACCCCTTGTCCCCGTTTCTTTTCATTCTAATGGCTGAAGGGCTAAGTAAACTCATCCAATCCCAATCAGCAAGTGGTGAAATCTGGGGCCTTAACCTCCATGAGGGAGTGGATAAACAAATGCACTAGCAATTTGTGGATGACATGATGCTTATGGGGCACCCTTCAGTCCAAGAGGCGTGAGATTTTAAGCGAAGCCTAATAATTTTTGCAAAGGCTTCAGGGCTTGTAGTTAGCACGGAAAAATATCAAGTCTTCTTCCTAAACATGATTCCTATGGTCCATAGGAACACTGTGGGGATTTTGGATTTCGCAAAGGGATCTTTCCCTTCTAAGTATCTAGGGGCCCCTTTAGGTGTTGGTCCCATAAAGAAGGTGTCATGGCATGATCTGTTGAATAGAATGGGGAATAGATTGTCCAGTTGGATCCTTCACCCTTTGAATCTTCCCTGCAGATTCCTTCTTGTCAAAGCGGTGCTTCAATCCATGCCAGTCTACCTTTTCTCGGTTCTTGCTGCTCTAAAATATGTCATCAAGGAAATCATGTATATCCAGAGAAACTTCCTATGGGGACGAAGGGAAGAAAAATCTAACTTTACCTTAGTTGGGTGGGATAAAATATGTTGTCACAAGCTCAGAGGGGGACTGAGGCATAGAGACCCTGAAGTTATGAGCGAAGTACAAGGAGAAAAAATATGGTGGCGATGCTGTAACTACCCAATGGAACATTGGGAAAAGCTCTGGCATGGGAAATGCGTAGGGGATAAATCAAAGGATCAGGTATAATGAGGAGCGACAGGGATCACACATATGGATGAAAGGACAAGCAGGCAGACAATTGGTGCAGGAACACAGTTTCTGGGAAATCTGTAATGGGGATACTGCAAATTTCTGGGATGATGTGTGGAACCAACTCCCCAATCTGGGAGAAGACCCCAGATGGATGACCATTAGGACCAAGGGGAGAGAGGAAGGAAATATCAAAGTGTGTCATTATTGGGAGGCCACAGCTATGGGAGATCAACGACAATGGTCGATTCAAGAGAGGGAGGAGGGGCACATATCATAAGAGTATATCCAATCCTTTCAGACAGAGCTTCATGAGAGATTCATTTCCAACAATCCAGGTTTGGACATACTACGGCGGGGTTACAAGCAGAAAGGCACGTTGAGTATAAAATAGGCCTACAAAATTCGTACCCAAAATGGTGGGGAGGAGGATGGTATATAGAAAAATATATGGGAAACTAACCCTTGGCCAAAGGTTGTTTTTTTTATTGGCCGGCGGCTAAACAGAGGATCCTCACAGGAGAAAATCTCAGAAGATGAGGTTTTTAAGGCTCGTCTCTATGTTTTATTTACCTTAGCAGCAAGGAAAGTATGGGGGACTTACTGGATAGTTGCCCCTACTTGGCTTCTATATGGGACAGAGGAGCCATGCTTTTTTGTAGGAGTGACCGAAGTAAAAATCAACCCAGACAATATCTAAGAGAATGCAACCCGAAATATTTTAAAGGGCCCCATCCTAAGATCTCTATGGAAAATGTTTCCAGGATTGGTAACGTGGAGTGTTTGGAAGGAGCGAAATCATCGCATCTTCCGAGGAAAAAAACACAGTGAAGAATAGGTATTGAAGAAACTTGTGATGAACATCCACGAAACTTTAAAGAGTAAGCAGTGGGGTGAGAAAGAAAAGGAGTCGTCGAAGGGAGAAGCGTGCATTGTGGTTGCATGAGGCCTGGATATAAGCATCTTAGATGGTTTGAAACAAGATAACAAAATTTGTAATTCATTAATCACAAATGTATGGTCTCCTCTACCTGTGCATGTTTTTAAAATAAACTTCGATGGAGCGGCCAAAGGTAATCCGGGAGCTGCAAGATTTGGAGGGGTTTGCAGAAGTGATACGGGAGAAATTTTAAAAATTTATTTTGGCTACGTTGGTCATGACACCAACAATTCGACAGAGATGGAGGGCCTTCTTCAGGGAATTAAGCTAGCAATCAGGGAAAGGTGGATGCTATTAATCGTGGAGGGATATTCCTAAATCTTGATTCAAATGGAAAAGAAACTAGCCAACGGTAAGTCCACAGAGAAAATCTCATCCAGTTGAAGGCTCGCTGGCGGACAGGACATTCTTCGTGTCTTGTTTATGACCCATAACTCAATATCCTTCACCCACGTCAGGCACGATACGAACAGGGTGGCGGACCTTCTAGCCAACGTGGGAATGGAGGAGGGTAGGGGTCACAGATCAGATGCTATTGAGGATTTCCAAGGAGAAAACTGGGCCCACATAAGCATCCAGGACCATGAGACAGGTTGACAGGTGGTGAATCGCGGACTAAGGGTACAAGAAGATGATAGGAGGGGGAGGGAGATACATGCGGTGGTAGAAGCACGTCTCGTCTGATCTTGCAGAAAATGCCAGATCTATCCCAAACCATCAACAGTTTAAGTAGTGCAGGGTACGGAAACATGTGTAAGCAAAGCAAAAATATGGATCCGCATCAGGGGCTAGATATGACCTCTTACCCAAGAATGATGCCAAATTTAGTGTTTGGTATGGTAGAGGAGGAGCAAAAGGTGTGGCAGGAGAAGGGAATGTGTGAATATTTTATGGAAATCATGGATGTCCTGTCTTTATATCCAAAGGCTATGTTCGCCCTCACCATTTGCTCTCAGAGTGAGGATTATGCTCATATTTCTTTGTTTGAGGATAGGCTGGGTGAGAAAGCGAGGGACGATTGCTCTGTTCTAGGGCCTCTTTTATTCTACAAGTGGAATCCTTGGAAGCAGTTCAATATGGCTCCCAAGCGTGCTATGAATTTGGAATCTGAGGCAGAGACGGCTAGTGCTAGTCGAAGGGCAAAGGGTATATGGGTTGGAGAGAGGAGTAGTGCCAAAAGTCAGGTGACGCATGCCCAATCTCACACTCAGGATGCGACCACATTCTTTAAGGATCGTATCCCGTTGGAGGTTCGCCATGAGATTGAGATGGTGGAGAAAAAGACATGGGAGGAAGTCCAGTCCACCCCTATGAAAGATATTTGCAGGGAGGTGGAGGAGTGAGTGGTCAACCCTAAAACCACGACGGGAAGAGCAGCTGCCTACGATAGAATGGTTATGTAGCATTGGGTTACGAAGAATTTTATTGCTCATGCGACCATGAGCAATTGGGCTAAGAAAGAAGGTGATGAGGAGTCGACGAGGGCCTGGAAGGAGCATAATTCGGAATGCAAGATAATGCACCACAAGATTGATATAATGGGATCCAAGATGGGAATTTAGTTCTATCATGCGGGGATGGAAAGTGCGGAGACAGGGGGCTCTGGCAAGAAACCAGGTCCGTGGGGAAAAACGAAGAAGGACGACACAGAGGCCTTGAAGAAAGTGGGAGGACTGCAACAAACCAAAGGATCCTAGCCGAATGTCGTTGAACACTCTAGTCCGGGTGACAAATCCAAGGTCCTGGTTTGAGGCTCGTGTTGTTGTTTTAGAGTTTTTCTTGTGGTTATTGAACCTTTACTGTTTAAGTCTGTCAATAGTAGTTGATTTAGTACAATGAAAGATATGATGTATAGACAATCCATAGCACACTGCCATGAACTTTTTGTTTTTTTGGTTAAGTCTGCAAAGCCGATGAAGGTTGTGGATGATGAAACTCTGGTACATTTTGGTTTTGTGGGTCAAGTCTGTAAAGCTGGTAAGGGCTGGGGATGATGATACTCCATTTTTTTGAGTTAAATGTAAATGTTCTGCTACTACAGTAATACAATTTTTATTTACAAAAAAAAACATTTTAAAAAAAATTGGAGACATTTGAAAAAAAATGAAAATTGTTTAAAATTATTTTTTTAAAGATTAAAAAAAAACTACAACTTTTTAAAAAATTTGAAAAAAATAATAATTAAAAACAAATTAAAAAATAATAATCTAAAAAAAAAACATCCCACCAAACCTTCTCACCCTGCCCCCTATGCTCCCTCTGTCCCCCTGCCAATCCCCCTTCTCCCTCACTCATTCCCCTCTCCTTCCTTCCATGGCCCTCTGTCTCCCCCTCTGTCCCCCTCTATAATGCCTCCACGATTCTCAAAATTGCACCGCTGCCAAAAGGCGATGCTTCGACACACGCGGGAGTGGGGGGAGGAGCGACGTGGTTTTTTTGTTTGCTTTTTATTTTTATTTTTAATTTTATTCCTTTTAAATTTCATTTTTTTCATTTATTATTATTATTATTTGGTTAATTTAAAAAAAATTAAATTTGTAATTTTTTTTTACTCTTTTTTTTTTAATTCTTCATTTTTTTTAAATTGAAATTTTTATGAAATTTTTGTTTCATATTGAATTTTGTTTACAATTTGTTTTTCATACATTTTTATTTTTTATTTTTTTAATTATTTTTTTATAAATTTCATAATGATATAAATTTTTGTTTCATTTTGAACTTCTATTTTACAATTTGTTTTTATACATTTTTTAACTTTTTATAATTTCATATGATATAAATTGTTTTTCGTTTTCTTTTTGAATTGTTTTTATAAATTTTGAATTTTTGAATTTTCATCTTTTTTAAAGTTTTTTTATTATTATTTATTTTTAAATTTTTTTTTAGTGATTTTATTTATTTATTTTAACCTCGAATAAAAACAACCATGATTTTAGGAGGTCCACTTTTCAATCTGGGGTTTATTTAGGGTTTTGATTGCAATGGCACCACCTTTGGTTATAAGAATGTAATTTTAGCCCCCCAAAAAGAGGTGATACTGATATCACCACTTTTCGTTTTGGGGTTGTTTTTTGTTGTTTTTAATGCAAAAATTTGAATTTTTATTGCTAGAGTTCTGGTTCTATTGTATATTGGTTCTTCTCTTTTCCACGTTGTTAATAATTAACGATGAGTTACAAGTGCTATAGAGAAAATTTTCGCTCCAAGAACCTTTTTCAAAATTTTTACAGTTTCTCTGGTTCTCGTGTGGTAGCTGAGATCTTGATAGCTAGTGGAGTTTTGGATGTCCTCTTGCTGGAGATCGCTTCATCATGGCTCGTTGTTATATTCCATTGTTCTTTGAAGGAACGGTGGTCTAGATCTTGCGTTGGATTAGGTTGCAGTCATTCAGCGTATAGCTCTGGTTGGGAGGGTCTGGATCCATTATAGGACTCAACAGCCGACCCTGGATCAGTCATTGGTTTGCTGCAAGAATATTTTCTTAGTCGTTCTACCTGCTCGCTCAGCTCGTTGGTGTCTTTTGGAGACTAAATCCTTGCTTGGGTTCTCTCTTGGCTCTGCCTTATTTTGATGTGTTGCATTTCTTTCGTTTGGGAGCTCTGTCCTGCAGTCTTTTTGATCCAACAGACTTGTCTTGGAGAATTTTTGCATATTTCTTGGAGCCTAAGTGGGGATTTGGGGATCTTATCTGGGAATCATGGATTCTGGTAGTGATCCTCCCCCCCTTCCTTTAGAATTGCTAGCTTTTAAAATATTAGTAGCTTCCTGTCGTAAGAGGAAGGGTAGCACTCTAGTGCAACAATTTGTGAAGAAAGTTGATATTCCAATTGTTGAATTGCCAGCTGAGAGAAATTGTCGAACGACTTTGAATCTTTCTAAACATGGATTAATTGGCCAATTCACAGGGCTCTTTTCTTCTCCTAAGGCAATAGATGGTTGGGAACAACGTAATTGGAGACCTCTAGTTTCAAAAGGAATTCGCAGTCACTTGGTCGATAGGGGGGTTTTCATCTTTGTATTTGAGTCTACTAAAGATAGAGACCTCATATTTCGAAATGGCCCCTACTTTATGGGCCCTCAGTACTTTACTTGAATAAACGAACCCCTGATTTCGATCCCACTCAGGATTTTCCTTTAGCGGTTCCGGTCTGGGTTCAGCTTCCTCACCTGCCGCTCCACTGTTGGAATTCAGAATCCTTGGAAACCATCGAAAAAAAATTAGGAAAATATATTGACAGGGAAAAAAGAAAATACCAATACTCGTGTGCAATAATTTGCGTAGAATTTGATTGAGATTGGGTTTCCTGAAGCGATCAATTTAACTGTGACAGATTGGTCCCATATTCAGGAACTTGATTCTGAGCAACTTCCTTTTAAATGTCGCCATTGTCATGGTTATGGCCATTTTGCTAGGAACTGTAAGAAGAAAGCTGAAGAAACCCCTGTACTTGAGAAAGTTGAAGAAACCCCTGTACTTGAGAAAGCTGAGCAATGGACTATTATTCAGAAAGCTGGTCCTTCTAAGCAAGGTATCAAATCGAAAACAAAAGAACCATCAGGGACTAGAGCTAATGCCAGTGAGAAGAATAACTTACCAAATGATATAGAAAATTCATAATCCTCTAATCCGTTTGTTGTCTTGGGTTCGTTGGAAGGACAGACTTAGCCTCTTAAAGATGGTGAGATACTTCCTTTTGAAGTGCTAATTAGCAAAATTGAAGAAAATACTGGGAACATAGAGACTTCTAGTCAATATCCTGGTGTTCCAATTCTCCAGGAAATCCTCAACTTTCTTATATTACAATTTTTTTAGTGCCTCGACTTTCTTGTAGCGCTACCCTTCTTTAACCTTTGTTTCTACGCTACAAGAATCTTCTTTTGCATAATTTTAACCAATGCTTTAAGAAAAAGGTTAGTAATAAAGAATAAAGTTTGAAAAAGACTTTTATTATAAGCTTTTGAAAGTTTAAAGATGTACATATTAACTAATAAGCCCAAAAGACAAACCTTAAGACCAAAAAATAATGAAATCATTCAACCATTAAAAGCATTAAATCCAACAAAAACTACTGGATGTCAAAAAATTATTTAAAACAACATAAAATGCAAAATCATAATAAACTAAAAAGTTGAAAATTAGGACAAAAAGATCAGATAAACTAAGAACAAAATCTAGTTCTAACATCGGCTCTTTCTACGGGGTGAAGTCCTCCTTGTGGGGATTCAAGAACCCGTAGACCAGTGCCTTATGCTATCTAACTGCTCATGTATGCTCCTCTACAAAAAATCCATTGGGTTATGGAGTCTTTATTCAATCTCTGTCACACCAGTATATGCAATGAAAGACAAGTATTTTACCTTCATTAGCTGTAAAAGTGCTTGAGGAATCGTCCATTCATTGGATTAGACAATTCCTCACCTTCTATGTTCTTCAATATGAAGGTATTGTTCTCCAATAGCTTCAAAATTATGAAAGGACCAAACCATAGATTGTCAAATTTACCATGCTTACCTTTTTGTTCCTTTCGAGCATCCCACCTTAAAACCATGTCTCCACAAGAAAAGGTATTCTCCTTAATCTTCCTGTCAAACCTTTCTTTGATTTCCTTTCTGTATATTTGATCCTTTTCTTCTACAGCTTCACGTTCTTGTTGTAATTCAATAAGTGAAAAGATTCTCCTTTGAATATCATTAGGTTCCTCCAAACTATCTTGAAAGGATTTCATTATTGGGAGACCTAGCTGAACTGGAAATACAACATGAGTGCCATACACTAATTGAAATGGAGAGGAACCAATTGCCTTCTTAGTAGTTATCCTATCTACCCAAAGTGCATATTTTAGCATTGAATCCCATGACTTCTTATTTTGACTAAACATCTTTCTAATGCTCTGAATAATGTTCTTATTTGTTGATTCAACTAACCCATTTCCTTGAGGCTAATAAGGTGTAGAATGTTTCAGAACAATTCCATTTTGTTCACAGAACGTAACCATATTATTAGACTTGAAGGCTTCAGCATTATCAGTTAGCAATCTTTTAGGGCATCCAAACCTACTCAGGATATTCTCTTTAATAAAATTAATTGTCACCTTATTAGTTTCATTCCAAGTAGGAATGGCTTCTACCCATTTGGTGAAAAAATATGTGGCTGTAAGAATCCATCTATGTTGTCCAAAAGAAGTAGGGTTTATTTCACCTATAAATTCTAAACCCCATTGCTGGAAGGAGCATTAACTACAATGGGATTTAATGGTAAAGACACAAGTTTTTTTTTTCCAGCAAACTTTTGACATGGAACACAAGCTCTTACCTGTTGATATACATCAGAAAATAGAGAAGGCCAATAGTACCCAGATCTCAATATTTTGTAAGCAGTAGCCTTCCAGTATTTATGTCCTCCATAAGCACCCTCATGTGATTCTGAAATAACTTCTTCAATTTCTGACTTATCTAAACATCTTAGCAATACCCCTCCTAGATCCTTCCAAAGTAATTACTGGTCTATTAAACAATATTTAATGGCCTTCAACTTCAGTGATATAAATGTTTTTTTGTCTAAATGCTCAGGACACTGTAAATATAATAAGAAATAAACTATGTCAGCATACCAAACTGAGTGTGCATACCTGTCCATAATTTTCTCTTTGTCCTGCTCTGCTCGCAATTCTTCTGGTACTGATTGTTCTGCCATCAAATGGAGGCCAAGAGCTTCACAATTTGAGTCTGCTAACAATTTATCCAAACCCTGTCCCTTCACTAACTTAGTAGGTTTGATTTCCACATCATACTCCATAATCTTTGCAATCCACTTCCCTCTCTTTCCTTTAGAATCTGGCTGAGTCAAAATGTCTTTTATAGCAGCATTAAGAATGTAAGCAATGATCTTTGAATGTAAAATATAAATTATGAAAATTTTCAATGCTTTAACCAATGAATATGCTTGTTTTTCCAAAGTACTATACTTCAATTCTGAATCCCTGAGAGTCTTACTAAAGAAAGCAATTGGCTACTTCAGCCCTTCTGCATTTTTCTGTAGTAAAACAGCAGCTATCGTATCCTGTGATGCAAAGCAAAAAGTCATAAAATATTTCAAAAAATCAGGGCTCACCAACACTGGAGCTTCTGTAAGGGCCTTCTTTATCTTCTCAAATGAGTTATTAGCCTCTGTTGTCCATTTCACTTCTTGATCTTTCTTTAACATAGTTGTTATTTGCTTTATAGTTTCAGCAAAATTAGGAATAAACCATCTTAGAAAATTAATCTTACCAATAAATGACCGAACATCCTTCTTACTTCTTGGAAAACTGATTTTTAAAATGGCTTTAACTCTCTCAGGGTCAATTCTTATTCCATCCGCTGAAACCAAATGTCCCAGGGAGTTTTCCCTCCTGAACAGCAAAGTGTGACTCCTTTGGATTTAGTGACAATCCATATTTCCTACATTTCAAAAAGGTTTGCTTGAGGTGATTTAGATGTTCTTCATCAGACTGTGAAAATGATGTAATGTCATCCAAATAAATCACAACAAACTTTTATTTTTCCCCAACAAAGGCTATATCCATAGTTCTTTGAAATGTCGCACCAACATTCTTTAGACAAAATGGCATTTTCTCATACATGAAAGTACCCCAAGGAGTGGTAAAAGTTGTCTTCTCTCTGTCATCTGGATGCATAGCAATCTGATTATACCCAGAAAATCCATCCACCAATGACATTCTCTAAGCTCCCATTACTTGCTGAGGTAATGGGTAATTGTCTTTTAGTGAAGCTTTGTTTAGATTATGAAAATCCACACATAATCTTATCTCCCCATTATTTTTCTTGACTGGAACTAGGTTAGCCACCCATGATGAGTATCTGAGTGGAACAATGATTTTTGCATCCAATAATTTTTTAACCCCCTTCTCTATGACTGGAAATAAAGCAGGGTTTATTCTTCTTAATTTTTGTCTGAAATGTTTTACATTAAGTTTTAAAGGGACTTTATCCTGAATAATACTTGTGTCATAAGTTTTCAAGTCTTCATAGGACCAAGAAAATACATCAACATTCTCCTTCAACAATTTAATGTACCTGTTTGTTTGTTCAGCTGAAAGAGATTTGGAAATTTTCACCATCCTAGGCTGCTCTTCTATGCCAATATTACATTCTACAACCTTTTGTTCTGAATATTGCATTGTTGGTTTCAAAGGAGTATCATCTTTTGAAAAAATTATTTCAAGGGGGACCAATCCTTTGGGAATAAAATTGCTTTTCAATTCAATAATTTTATGTCCAGCAATCTCATTTTCTGAACATTCATCAACCTCTTCAACTTCTTCCTCCTCATCTTGATCCATCAACATATTTGAAAACTCACGAGTCAATTCTAGAAATTTGTTTATTTCTATGTCATCTTCAAAAACCCTCCAATGTTTAATATTATCAGGTACTGAAGGCATGTATCTGACTTCAATAGGATACTTTAACTGAGTTTGTTTTGGAATCCTAAAATGTGTGGCTGCTAAGGCAAGAGAATCAGCTGTCTGATTATGATCTCTGGTAAAAGTAATGTTAAATGCAATAAAAAAGTTATCAATCATGTCCCAGACCTCATTCCTATAAACTTTCAACAAACCCTACTTTACTTTATATTTGTCCCTTACCTGCTGGACAACCAATTCGAAGTCGCCATAAACAGAAATTTGCTAAATGCCCAGGTCTTTTGCAGCATTTAAACCCAATAACAATGCCTCATACTCTGTTGTATTGTTTGTGGTTACAAACTCCAATTTATACATCAAACTTATCATTTCACCACCAGGGGAAACCAAAACAATACCTGCTCCAACTCCTTCTTTAGATGAAGAGCCATCAAAATACATTTTCCACAACTCGTCCCTTTGTTTAATAGAGAATTTGAATGACTTTTCTTTTCAACCTACAACATACCACTAGTATTATCATCACTGAAATGCAACATGCATGAGACCAAATCCTTTTCTACAGCATAAAGTGGATGGTTTGTTGGGTTCCTGTCATCAGTGACAATGTAAGCATACTATAATTCTATATACAATCTCCTATTCTCTCCTCCAAAAATAGGGATTGTTGCATATGATAAATCCATTTGTAAAGTACCCCCCACCTTCTTGGCCCAAGATCTCGAAAGTAACATTCCAAATTTAGGAGCAATATCTGCCACCACAACATCCGTGATGACACTTTTCATAGGTAACTGTGTTAAATTTACCACCATATCTTTAATCACTCCCAGAAATTTAACAGCCCTAGAGTCAAATGCATATAATTCCTGATAGGGTTTTGTGATACTTAACCCTAAAGCCTCCATAACTGCCTTAGGCATCAAATTGTGAGAAGCACCAGAATCAAGTAAACAATTATGAATCATCTGATCATAAATTGTCAATGTTATATAGAATGGTGGAGATGAGTTTGAATCACTTCTAGTTTTATAAGCTAATGCAGAACCAATAAATATTCTAGGATGTTCCTCCTGTAAGTTCACAGTATCTGAGGGCATTTGATTAGTAGTTGCACCTATCATTTTGAGAACTAGATTTCTATAACATGGATTTTTCATTAACTCAGTAAATGGAACTGGAATCTTGATTTTACACAATTCATTTTCAAAATTGAGTGTCTGCACATTCCTGTTTATCTCTTCAATCTCTGCAGTTTTATTTGACTCACCCTGATATGTTCTTCTATCCTGTGCTTTACTAGAAGACTGTTTAGGAGATGAAACTGTTTTATTCTTTGGAATTTGAGCTGCTTGTTTTGGGACAGACCTTAAATTAATGGACCTTCTCGGTTCTGACTGACCTATTTCTGCTAAAACTTGAGGAACCAAATCATTTTCTATTTGGTAAACATTTGCATCAAAAAACTCAGAATTTAGATATTCATCTTTTGTTAAGAAACCTTCAGCTGAAAATTCTCCAAAATAATTCATATCCTGATTTAAATCTTCATCCTGCATATCTTCACCCTCTTCAGTTTCATTTATCATATTATTTTGCAGAGGAGGGGGAACTGTTTGATCTTCATTTTCTCTCCTCTCTTTCTGTATATCATTGTTTCTTTGCTCTCTAGGGATAAATCTGGGTGCGAACTGACACCTAAATTGATTAGGATTATTAGGGTTTCCTTCTCCTTCTGGTTCAGGTCTGTTTGAAGTCTTTTCCATTTCCAATTTTTTAAGTTTTCCTGTTAAGATTTTGACTAGCTTAGTGATTTCATCAATTTTACTATCAGCTGACTGTGATTTGGAGGATGCTGGAATCACTTATTTCTTACCCTTTCTATCATATATTTGCTGATCTGAATTCACTTTAAGTATGTTTGAAGCTAGGATATTGGACTCTACCTCTAAAGCAACTTCTTGTATGTTCAATAAGGTAATTGATCTCCTCTCTCTCAGGTGTAAAGATAATTCATGATCAAAAGCATTGGCATAAGTAAGCTTTGCTGAAGTTTCAGAGGGTTTAATTTCTGCTGGAATTCTACATACATCTTGTTAAATCTTTTAGAAAAATATGCTATGGTTTCATCCTTCTTCCTCTTTAAGGCTCCAAATTCAGTAATATAGTAAGTGTGGTCCTTTGTATCACCCCATTGCCTCATAAATGCATCATGTAGCTCTTCTATCAAGGTGATTGAATTTGATGGTAATTCCCTGAACCACTTTCTAACCTCCCCATCCAGACTTTGCACAAACACTCTCATCCATACATCTTTTGCTTCAATGTTTTGGTTGTCTACGTAGCTAAGAAAGGAATCCCAATGCTCTTCAGTAGTTGTTTCTCCCTGCCCATTGAACCCTAGCAAATATCTCTGGTAATCCCCTCCTAGAAGGGCATTCAATGGCTGAGGAAGGACTAATGGTGCATACCTAGTAGCCACCATTCTATCCATCATGTCTAGAGGTTGTTGCGCTGCCATTGTGAAGCTACCAGGGTTTGGTGAAGGCAAAGGTTTGTTTACTAGAATGATACTGGGCTGAAAAAGGATTTTGTTGGTTTTGAATTGAAACAAAGGGATCTTTATAGGAGACTGATTTTTTGCTTTCTTGATGGACCGTGGGTCAGTAAAAACCTAAAAGCTGCTAACTGGTAAAGTAGGTATTAACCATGACAAATTTTCTTTTTTCTCTTCTAAATGTGAAAAAGATGAAATTAGGTCAAAAATATCATAAGTATATAAAGTAGGAGAAGATTGTGATCTCTGAATTTTCCTAGCTTCCTTCAAAATATGTTCTAGTTCAGGAATACCTGGATGCAAAGGTGAAGTAGGTTTTCTCTTGGTTCCAATCCTTCTAGTAGCCATTGTGGACACTGCTTGGTGAAAAAGTAGTCTAAAATATTTGTTGATTTTGCTCACCCTTCAAAATCAGTTGAATGATGAAAACCTAGGGAAGATATACCTTCAGTTTCGTCCCTGGAAACAACGCCAAAGATGTTAGTGCTGGAAATTGTTCCTAGACTACCACAAGAACAAGCTAACACAATCTCAAATAGAAATAGAAGAAAATTGGTTTTTAGGGTTTGGGTTTATAGTTTTGGTTTAAAACTTCAGTAGCAAGGAGGAAAAATAATAACAAGCTAATACAAAACTGAATTATGCACAAGTAGATAAATTGGGGATCAAACACATCCCAATAAACCATAAACATTACACTTGAAACTCTAATTTCACCCACAGTCTACAAGCATTTACATGAATAAAACCTTTAAACAAGAAATGAAATTGTAGACTGAGTAATCAACCTGATTAGAAATGAAACAACATGACAGGTAAAAAGGCTTATCACTTTATATATAATCAAAAAACAGTCATCCACTTACATAAGAGTTATAAGTGCTAGCTTGAGATATCACATCACAAAAAGCCTCTCCTTGAGTGAAAATTCGAACCCCTCCAATGTCTTATTTCCTACCTTTTATCCATCTTTCATAAAGAAATAGTTACATCACTACTTTAACTAACTTTTAGGTTAAGGTTCAAAATCACTTCAAAATAATTATCTTCAAAATACACAACTTAATATTACAAAAATATTACTTGGACAACTATCACTAATAGTTTTCACAAGTTCTTAGTTGCTTCAGCTAACAAGGCAATTCCCTATAAGGCATGAGATTTTCTTCTAGTCCTTTGATGTTCAACTTCCAAATATTCAACTTTCCTTGACAATTCTTGATTCTGCTAGGTCAAATCCTGGATTTTCTGGTTCAACTCCTCAAATTTTCCTTGAGTCTGCCTCTTCCTTTTTAAAGCTTCCTTTGAAACCACAATCAGCTTCTGGTAATGTGCATTAATATCTTCAAGATCCTCCCTTAATCTCCTATTTATTATGACCAAACCCTCATTGGTTTCATTCAGAAAATCAATTTGATACTTATATTGTTTAACATTGTTCTGAAGATTTTCATTTTCTAAGTCTATGCATTTTCCTTCTTGAAATGAGGAAGCTTTCTCTAATAACCAGGGGATATTCAGTTTCTTGAAAATTGCATCATCATCTTCTTCATGCTTGAATACTTCTGACACTACAGGAATCTCTAGGGATCCAACCCCTTCAATGTTGCAATCCATTGACTGCTCTGCAATTTTCTTTTTACTTGTAGATGATTCCAACATCACTGAATGATGTTTCCTAGTATGAGCCTGTTGAGGACTAAGACTCTCCTTTTTTCCACATCTTCTTGGGACGAGGAATCTTCAATATCGGTAATTTTGTCCTTCGTCAATCTAGGGTTTAAAATTCTTTTCATATTAAGTCTTAACTTATTCTTTGCTCTTGTTTTGGGTCTCCAATTTGGTTATCCTGTCATTGCATAAGACTTACCATGAAACTTTATACTGGAAATTTGTACACCTTCATTCTTTAGTTCAACCACTGACTTTCCTTTGAGTTTTTTACTTGGAATTTGTATGTTCTTAGCTTCAAGCTTGGCTGGAACAAAAAAATCTGCTATGTTTTCTTGAATATCAGTGAAATCTTGATCATGTTCAATTGATTTCCTTTCTTCTTCCTGTTTCAAAACTGCTGCGTGGACTTCTTCTACATTTTTAGAAACTTCTATGTGATTACCCTCATAAATCTCTCTTTCCTCTTCACATATAGGTTCTTCGAGCTTCTAAGCTGAAGACTCCTCTTGAACATTTTCTTCTATTGACTCAACAATGACTTCCTTCTTTAATATTTTAACCAGGCTGTAATGTTTGTTCACCTGTCTCTTTTTTTACTGGTCCTCTTTTTCACTCTGGAAGCCTGACCAGAACAAGAAGTAGTCCCAAGTTTTACCCTTTTTCTGAAGCATAGTGCAAATGATCAGTTTTATTAGGCCATGGTGTAAAATAGATTATTGGGTATGATCTTTATGTCCTTTTACCCTACTTAACATTTTCTGCAGGCTCTTTAGAAAGAAAAAGGGTAGATTCATCCCGGACTCTTGGTTTAGATGTTGTAGAAATATGATATCCTATTTGAAGACTACAACGAATATTCCCTCACAGGTGATATAACTTTGTAATATTTTAATGGCCTCTCTCCACTCAGGCCTAAATTTATCTAATTGCACACATTTTCCCCAATCTATGCCTTCCACCCCAGGTAAAATGAAATTTTTTGGATCAAAGGTGAACGGTCTTTTCTTGGACCAAAATTCTCCCTCATACGCAATGTATGTTGCTTCAGCTATCAGTTCTCTCGTTAACTCAAATTTGAGGGTATTGATTGAAACTGTATCTTTATCTAACCCCTGGGCAAACCTATATGATACTTCATAATAAAAACCATCAATCTTTTCAAAGTACTTAAACCAACCATCTCTCTAGAACAGTTTTGTACATTCAGGAAAGCTATTAGCCCAACCCATATTAGTAGGTTCATCCCTGTTGGTTTTACCACTCCTCTTCATTTCTCTGCACTAAACCCTAACTGTATCTTTCTTTCAAATAGTTCAGGAAAGTTCGAAATAATTCTCTACACAATGGAATTGATAACTCAAACAAATCGTATTTCACAGGATTACAATTTTTTTTAATGTCATAAGACTATGTCAATGCTACCCCTAATCCTGGTCAATAATTGCGCTACCTAAGCATATAGTTATGGTGATGATGAACTAACCTCCTATGTTTGCGATATTATGTCTTCAATGAATATTTAGCAGCTCTTAGTACCTTACTCTGCAATCGCCCAAATCTTCAACCACTCCTTCACAATTTCGTCAAACAAAATACTGACAAGTATAACCGTGGTCTCTGCAGCTTCTCATATGCCCATCAAACTCATCACTGGATTTGAACATGCTCTGAGGATGCGCTATCATAAATTTTTAATAAATATCCACTCTTCAAGATTTCGGATAGTTGTGATTTACCTGCATAATCTTTACCTTATCTTGCACACTTGTCGTAATGATTATTAAGGTCTATACACATATCATTTTGTCTTTAGATATGTAAAAACTTCCATCATTTGTGATTTTGAAAAACTCACAACCTAATATTACAAACTTTTTTAGTGCCTTGACTTTCCTGTAGCGCGACCCTTCTTTAACCTTCATTCCTGTGCTATAGGAATATTCTTTTGCATAATTTTAACCAATGCTTTAAGCAAAATGTTAGTAATAAAGCATCAAGTTTGAAAAAGACTTTTATTATAATCTTTTGAAAGTTTGAAGATGTACATATTAACTAATAAGCCCAAAAGACAAACCTTAAGACCAAAAAATAATGAAATCATTCAACCATTAAAAGAATTAAATCCAACAAAAACTACTAGATGTCAAAAAATTATTTAACCCAACATAAAATGCAAAATCATAATAAACTAAAAAGTTGAAAATTAGGACAAAAAGATCAGATAAACTAAGAATAAAATCTAGTTCTAACACTGAGGATGGTGTTTCAGATAATGCAACCAAACTTGATTTCTTATCATTCATCCCTTCACTGGTTTCTGTTGAGATTAATTCAAGTCTAATAAAACCTTTTTCAGAGCAAGATGTAGTGGAGGTTATCTAGAGTATGGAACCATACAAAGGTCCAGTGCCAGATGGTTTTTCAATATACTTCTACAGAATTTGTTGGCCAGTTATAAAATATGATTTGCTTCGCATGATTTCCTCCTTTCTTGGGAAAGATAAAGTTGGCGATTGCACCAATTCTACTTTTTTAGCCTTAATTCCCAAGGAAGTTAATCCTGCATCCTTTTGATAGGTTACGACCTAGCTCTCTTTGCAATGCCTCATATAAAATCTTGGTTAAACTTTTAGCTAACAGATTAAATCCTTTGTTGGGTTTTTTAATCTCTCCTCAGTAGGGGGGGATTTGTTAAAGGTCGTCATTTAATAGACAATGTGATCCAAGTGCAAGAGGCCATTCATTCCAACTTCCAAAGGAAAGAGAAAGGTATGATTATTAAATTAGATATGAAAAATGATTTTGATCATGTCAATCTCTCCTTTCTTTATCAATTTATACTCACCTTTGGTTTTAGTGTGGAGTTTGTAAGTTTGATAAAAGCATGCACAGACAAACCTTGGATAGCTCCCCTTATCAACGGTAGACCTGCAGAATTTTTTCAACAATCTAGAGGATTGCATCAAGGGTGTCCTCTGTCACCCTTCCTGTACATTCTGATGGCTGAAGTTTTAAGCAGAAAGTTGTCTACTAAAATGGCTGTCAGTATTATTCCAGGAATTAGGGCTGCTAGAGGGGTGGAGCCCATCAATAATGCACTCGTTGCCGATGATTCTCTTCTCCTTGGAGGAGCTTCGTTAAATATTGCTCGTGCCTTTAATGGTATTCTTCAAAAAATTTGTTCTATTTCTGGAGCCTTGATTAACAAGGAAAAAAGTGCGGTATATGGGTGGAATGTGGATCACATGAAAATGCTACAAATTTCTAATAATTTGGGCTTCTCTGGCTTTGTTCAGTGGGTAAAGATCAAATATTTGGGTCTCCCCTTGACCTTGGGTGCTAGTCCACCTTCGCTTTGGCTCAATGTTTTGAGCAAATTAAAATCCAAAATTGTCTCTTTGGGTGGACATTGGTTGACGAAAGCAGGAAATATGGTTTTGATAAAGTCGGTTCTTTCTTCCCTTCTCATTTTTCAGTCCTCATTGCTACTAGCTCCCAAGTCCATTTCGGTTCAGTTATCCAAGATTATTAGGGATTTTCTTTGGAACGAAGGAAAAGGTAATCAAAATAAAATCCATTTGGTCAAATGGGAGACTATTAAAAGACCTATAACTGAAGGTAGATTGCAAATAAGAGATCCTGAATTACCTAATCTTGCCTTGGGTGGCAATCTTGTCTGTCAGATTTTTGCTGATAAGAATCATCCATTCAGCAAGTACTTTTCGATGAAATATCTTAAATGTGGATCCATGACAACTATAAAATCATAAAATATTCCTACAGGGACTGCTATTAGGAATTTGTGCAGGAAAAGTATAAATTTAATTCAACAGCATGTATATAGAATTCTAGGTAATGGGAAAGGAATTTTTTTGTGGGAAGACAAGATCCTTGGGAATCCTCCTCTTTCCTCCATAAATTTGCTTTCTGAGATCAAATTATGGTTGTCTAATAAAGGTCTCCTATGTTTAGCTGACATTTTCTCATGGGATGATGTGGGGAATTGGGTTGGCTGGAATTTCCTGGAAATGCCAGAATGGTTGATTCCAAAACAATCAATTTTGATTAAACCTCTGTTCGGTTTGGCTCCTGTCCACTGCTCCTTGAAAGATAAATGGGGTTGGGGTTCAATTGGTGTTTATTCTGTGGGCCATGGATTTTCAGTAATTCAATCTTCTCATGCCTCCTTGCTAAAACCGGCGATGTGGAAATCGATTTGGTCTTCATATGGATTTCCAAAGGTAAATATTTTTTAATGGCTTCTCATGGATCAAAAGGTTTTAACTGGTGAGAATTTGAGCAAACATGGCTTCCTTGGGATTTTTCGTTGTTGTTTATGCAAATCAGCTTCAGAATCATCAGATCATTTATTCGTGGATTGTGAGTTTACCCAATTGGTTTGGCATTTGGTTCTGTTGGATCTCTCGATTGCAGCACCATCTGGCATGATGGTAACAGCTCTATTCTCTTCTTGGCTAGATAGGATCCTAGTGTCCAAAGGAAAATGTGATGGAAGGTATTCCTGGCACATTATCCCCAAGTGCGTTTGGTGGGTGCTATGGCTTGCAAGGAATGATATTATGTTTAATGCTAGATCGTGGACCCCCATTGATGTTGCTAATAAAGCTAATCTGCATATTTTTGAAACAATCAAGAATCGTATTTCCTCTATTCTGTAAGAGATGTCAGAGTGATTGGGATGCAGTTCGATATTCAGTGTTTAAAAAAAAAATTCAAACCAATGTTGCCTCCTCTTTGGCGTGTGAGATTAACTACAGATAATTTTTCTCTTTGGTGGAAGAGTAAGGGAGTTTATAAAATTTCCTTTTATGGTGCATCTAAAGGGATCCCTGGAGTTGCGGATGCTGGCGGCTTAATCTTCTCTCTAGACAGCAAGAAAATAGCTAGTTTATATTGGGGCTTAGGAATTTGTTCTAATAACCAGGCAGAGAGTTACAACCTTCTTATGGATTTCCAAATTTCCAAGAAGATTGGTCTCAAGGAAATACAAATTTTCGGGGATTCATAGGTCTTGATAAAACTGTTAAATTCTGACTCACAGTTCAATAATCCTTCATTGGATAAAATCTTGCAGCGAATTTGTAACTTCCTTAAAGATTTTGAGAAAGTCTCTTCTTTTCACATTTTACGAGAGTTGAACAAGCAAGTGGATTCTTTGGCTAATAAATCTTGTCTATTGCCTTTAGGAAGCTTCAATTCCAATGGAGAATCTTGTACTATGAAGCCACTACCATAACTGTTATATGTGTGAAAGATGATGTTGAAGAAATTTCCTTCCTGAATATTGTAAAGCTGAATTTTCTTCCTGAATATTGTTTTAAATTCTGGGTCCTATAGAAGATATATTCTAACCTTATTGTAAATGGTTGATCTAGCTATTGCTTGGTCATTCCAGGAATTCTTCAAATTTTCAACAAAATAAAAAATAAAAATATAACCGTTTGAGTTAAAAAAAAATATTAACGATGATCAAACCATCTGCATGAATTTCATTATTTTATCTTCATGCTGGAATCGCTCGATTAGATCTACACTAAATCTATTTATGGAACGCACAGGTATCTCGAAGGATGATAATTGACTCTCAATATTTCTGCCATGAAATTCATGCATGAATCTATTGCATTGCATTATCTTCAATTTGCAATCATCGCTCAATCTGATATGCATTGAAAGTTCTTGTTTGGGCGTTTGACTAGAAGTTTGATCACGAGGGTGGTGCAATCTTCAATGAATATAGAACCAATATGAACAACAAAAACCCATATCAATACATCTAGGGACAAAACCCATGTGGTGGATTTTCAGTTGGATCTACACTATTCTTACCAGTTATTCCAATCAACAATAGGTTACTAGTTCTATACTATCGTTACAGGATTCAAATTGTCATAACCATCGTCAATATAACAAATTCTAAACTCAATTTATTAATAAAAAATAGGGAATTCATGTGAAATAGACAACTTGTTATTTGATAATATCATTACTATGTATTTCATGGAACGCAAGAGAAATTATGGCAATATGAAGGGTAAGTGAAGGAGTTAAAAAGTCATAAAAGGAATAATCGACAGTGTAAAATACATCAAAACTATACCAACATCTCCCCCACACATGAGATATTGCATGTCCTCATGCAATCTAAGTAAACAAGTGATTGTGAGTCTATCATGGCTTCCAAAATTGAACAAAAGGCACCAACTTCATTGTTCCATCTATTAGAATGCCCAAATTAGAGGGTGAAGGTGTCTTCGATCGTTTTTTCTTTTGTTGCATTTTGATTTTGATTTTCAAACTCATGTTTTGCAATGCAACTTGTTGAATTTTTGTATACCATCTCTTGACCTGCTTAAGTACCCTCTTCTCTCTTTTTGGACACCAAATGTTCATTTTCGTCTTACAACCTAATGCTCTTGCTTCTCAATACTTCGTTCTCATGCTTAACATGATGATTTAGGACTGCAAATTCCTCAAGTTTTGCCTTAAGTCTTTTAATTTTGTTGTTCTTCCATTTAAAGAGGTTGAGTCTTCTGTAGGTTTGGAAGGTGTCTTTTCCTTAAGAAACTTTGGAAACCTTGTTTCAAGGCAAAGGATCGGTTTGGGCACTTTTTATTTCAACAAGCGAACATTGTCAATGAAATAGGAAGGAATGGAGGTAGTTGCAAAATGAATTGAAGGCTCGATCATCTGAACTAATGTTAAATCACGTAAGGAATCGACATAAGTTGCATAAATCATATCGTATATAGGGGAGGGCTAAATTCTAAATGAGGGATTATCATTATCATGCATCAAAAGATTAACGAAGGAATTGACTTATATGGCAAGGTAAGTTTATAATGGAAATAATTGGATAAAATTGCAAGGAAGATTTAGATAAGGAATATGAATGATGTAATAGGAACAATGAATATCCAAGGAATACATAGCCTAAAGTAGTTGTCATTATAAAATCTCTTATATTTTCTATAAATAAAAGAGCTTCAGAAGATGTGTTACGTCAAGTTACAAAAGGATTGTTACCAGAACTAAAAAAATGCTTATTGTTATAGGAAATCCAGATCATAGTTGAAACTGCTAAATGATCCTAAATCTATAATTCTTGAAGAAAATATACCTCACCAGAATCCAAATCATACTACTGTATTTTTGTTGTAGGAACAGAAAGTGAGATCTGAAAATGAATCCTCCATACCTCTTTATTTCTAGAACTGAATTGTTGATATTGAACTCTTATAATGAAGTTGAACTATATAAGAATCAACTGCTAGAATGAATGAAGATGGACCAAACCAAGAAACAAAGAATCTTCTTCGTGGAATAAATTTTTAATTTTCATGTCTAATTCATCCCTTTTTAGTGTTATTGGAGAACATTCCATGTTGTTGTAGGTTACCATCCAGTGATTACAAAGTCTTCATCCACAAACATTTATATACAATTTTGTCCATTGGAATAGAGGCTCTTGGATTTGAACATGGAGAGAATTCATTGGATTACTGACCATTGATGAATGTCGTTAACCAATGCAAGACAACTCAACAATAATGAAAATTACCATCAAGGTACCATAGTACATTCTGACATGTATGAATAGATCTGTTCAATTCGAGTCACCTGCATAAGTTGATAGCCATGAGACATTAATGTAGTCCCATTGCTATCAATTACAAGGAAACATGTCATTGATGTATCCAAGCTCCAAGGCACTATAAAATCACTAATATAAATCCTAGTAAAGTATTGGACTTGATGGGACAAAATTTGTTAGAAGGAGGGCCTTAAAAAACGCCACATCATCCAAAACAAGCATAGAACCAAAAATATTTAAAGAACCATAATTGAAAAAATGAACCAACAATATCATGCAGAAATTTATTGTGAATTATGCTTGCCACAATTTGGTTTTCAAATAGTATTCATGTCTATCTATGTTAGAGATATTCGTAGACTTATGAGATTTTCATGTTTAGTTGTGCCAATTATTTTCTTTTCCAAGTAGAAGTAGGATAGTTTAGAGAAATAAATAAATAAATATTTACTCAACATTAGTTGGCACTACCTCCACTAGAGCAGCTAGATTCTCATATTTTTGTTCATAGACTGATGAGATCCAAGCAAAATTTAGGATTAGGAAGCTAACTTTAAAAATGCTAAACTAATTCTAATGAATAAAAAGGACAATTTGCCTAGTAAATCAATTCCAGGAATCAAGATGAAATATTGGAGCTATATTGTTCATTCGAGTCATAATCTTTTTATTCTTGTCAGGAATATTCCTATAACAATATTTTATATAGTTATTCTCAATAAATCAAATGACTTGTGTAGCTTCACAAAGCATTAAATCAAATAAATCAAACCCATAAAATTTTGGAGTCATTGTTCTGAGTGTTGAACCTGGTTTTGCCATTGATGTCAAAGATATTGTTGAACTTGGTGATAGTATTAAAGTCTTAAAGCCAATTTGAAGAAGTATATAGAAAATGTGTGCACAATGATAGAATATTGGTGTCTTCTTTAGATTGGTTCTTGACAAATAAGGTGGGTACCTGACTGTGCAAGTTGGTGCTTGCTAATATGAGTTGGAGCTCCTAAGAGGATTGGTGTCCTCATAAGTTGGTGCATGTAAACCAACAAGTTGGTGCTTGCAAGGGATTAGTGTCCCTATCTGACTTGTGTCAACAAATTCAGTGATTTGGTGCTCACACTTGGAGAATGATGTCTCCCAACATATTTTTTAATAACAATTATATATATATATATATATATATATATATATATATNAATATTTTAAAGGATAAAATTTGCATGATATTGATTGATCACCTCCCACTCAGTATGGGATCCAACACCGAGTCCTGCAACTTTCATTTTGTGAGAATTCATATAGCAACAACTTAATAAGATTTCTAGTAATAAGCCACACTCCATACACATAATTCGATATCTCACTCACGAAGAAATTAAAGAGCACTAATGAAAGAAAACATGACATCTAAATATAGTGCAACAAGAGCCATCTAAGTACTTAAGATTTATTGAGGTGGCATTTACTCAAACCAACTATTACAGTCTTTTTCTTTGTTCATGAATCAGAGCATTCCTATAACAAATTTTGTGAAAATCATTTTAATAAATAAGTAGATATGGGTAGCTATGTTATCACACCACACTTCTCAATGAAAATCACATGAAAGAAAAGCAATAAATCTAATCAAACTATAAAATGGTAAATTAACAGATGAAAGAAAAACAACACGTATAAGAGAGGGGGTCCTACCAATCTAGGCATATGGTGCTGAAAAGACTATGGTACTAGCTAACAATCAAAACACCATTTACACAAAAACAATCTTTGTATTCATTTTCAAGATAAAGTTCATCAAAGTATAATAGAGTAGTAATACATCAATAGTTCATCATATTCCCCTCTCATCCCTCAAGCTATGTCGATCCTTATATTTGTAACATATACAAAGTATAGGAAACAAATGCTAATGGGGTGTCATGTCCCCATATTTTCATGGTTTAAAAATTTCCTAAGTGACCTTAGGAAAAAAATACTAATGGTGACTAGTAAGGGGAAAATTCCTAAGTATGGTTCCTAAGGTATAATTAAAATTAATTGGAGCCTAAATAGTATTTCCAGAGGAATTTTAATGGGAAATGTGACCAACATAAGTAACAATTCAATTTTATGGAGGAGAAAATAATTTAATTGGGAAATATTAGCCAACAATATTATGCACAAGTTTATTTTATTCATGTTGCTCCAAAATAATAATTATCTGTGGATGATGGGGTCATGATGGAGCTAAGGAGGATTTTCCCATGCATTGAATGAGTTTAATAAGTCAAATAGAAACCTAGGAAGGTTTTTGAACCAAATGCAATTCTTATTCAATGTATTTGGTCATTTCCTTAAAACAGGGAAACTAAGTGTAATTAGGGGAAAGAAGGGGTCAAAGTGGTTGGAAAAAGGAGATAAATGGTCAAGGAGGTTAGAGGGCGCACTTATGGAGCTAGTGGGATAATTATGGGTGATTAATAACCACCTCATGCATGGTTAATAGTTTTTGTTTGCTTCATGGTGCATTCCCATGGTATTGCCTAAGTGGGAAAACTAGGTCAAAATGGATTAAGGAGCATGGTTTTATTTATCCCATTGTATTTGCAAGTGGTTTTGGGGTCTCTATGAAACAAAATAAATAACATCAAGTGCACTTCTTGAGGTTGGCTGATACTTTGTTTGAATTCTATTGAGAGTTTGCTTGAGCAAATTCTGGTGCTTGGGTGATGTGCCCCTTACAAGCAGTAGAGATATGTGCCCCTCTGTTCATGTGATTAAGGAGTGAGGAACTCAGATTCATTCATTAATTTTTGTTGCAATTATTTACAGTAGTATTTATTAGATCTATGTGGTGCTAGCAAAACATATGCTACAATTTTGCTAGTATTGCTTCTTATGAGTGTTTTAAAGGGTATTGTGAAGCATTTGGTGTTGTGGAAGAGACATTGGGACACTTGTATTGTGTCAAGAGATTTATGATGTAATTGTACTATCTTTAGTACCTTCATAATAAATCTTAAGTTATGTTTCTGCATTTTTTGGTCTCATGTTCATAATTTAATTTACCCATGCTCAATGTACCTTCAATTTTGACTAGTTTTGGTAAAAATGTTATATCGTGATCTTTCTGTGTCCAAATTGAATTATATAACTTTATAAAGTTAAATAATTCCAAATTGGACACCAAATTTCCTTCATATATATAATTTTGAAGCTTTTACCCATGTTTGAGTCAATTTGGAAACTAGGAAACTACGTAGTACTGGATTAGAAAATATCACTCCTAGAGATCCAATTAGCCAAATCGACGTCTGTATTTTTTTGTAAACATTCCTACTGCATACCCTATCATTAAAGAGACTAGAGGCTTTTTTTACAACCATTCCTTGAGTTCCATAGACTCCTACCAGCCCGAAAATCAATTTCTAAGTGTTTTCCTTATTGAGCTAGTGGAAAGGATTTAGTTTGCATATGATGGTGTACCCAGGTATTCTTGGAGTAGAATTTAGCAATATTTGATTTCGAAACATAAATGTTCCCAATACATTGTGCAAAGGATTCTCAAAACTAGTGTATCCCTTGTCTTCCTTCCTTACATTGGTGTTTTCCTTGAGTCTTTGGGCTAGTGTGTTGATTCCTTTTGTGGTTCTTGGATTTGGTACACTACAATGGTATCAAAGCTTAGCCACTTTGGATGATTTTTTATTTGCTGTACCTAGATTCCGATTATGGTACATCACAATGGTATCAGATCATGGTCCTTTGCAACTGTGGACCATAGAAACTCTCAATTGAAAAAATATTGCAGAATACATTCTCAAGTTTGCATACATGTCTTTCTTTTTGAATTGTCCCACTATGCCCACTTTCCTTCCTCCCCCACCAATAAGGTAAGAAAAGCAACAAATGGATAAGAAAAAACTGGAAAGGGTAATAGAAGCATGTAAAAATATACCTCACTGCTACCAAGAGTATCTAGCATTGGGTAAGGAGATTTGTGCAATGCTGACCCTCAAGGAATATATCTATTTGAGAATGGATTTTTCCCAAAGGTGTGTATGAGAAATTTTTTGAGTCGAAAAAACCATAAAGAGAGGAACCAATCTTCTCTACTACTCCTAGCAAATAATAAGAAGAGAGGGAAAGGAAAGTGGATGTTCCCCCAATTCCATATGAGGATTATGAGACTTCTACACTACATGATGATTTTATGATGAGTTCCCTGCATTCTCTTTTGCAACAAAAGCATCCATTTCTCTCATTTGAATACTCTCCCATACATGGATGCACCTATGATGTTCACTTGAGTCACTTGAAGACTCACGATTTTCCTTGCTCCTTGTTTAGTTCATTTGATGTTGGAGGAACTTCATCCAATACTTGGGTGAAGAGATATATGATTGGCCCGCATTCTTATTTGAAGTATAATCCTTTTTTATTTCTTGATGATACACATATTCATGGATGCATATATGATACTTATTCTTCTTCTTTCTCCCTATGTAATCCACTTCATGGGAGAGTTTCTTGATCCAGCGTTTGGATGAAAGCACACATGGAAACATTTTATGACACCTCCCACATTTTCTTGGAGTAGCATTCTTGGACATGGGACCATCACATATGTCATTGGAGCATATTTTATTGGTCACTTGATGCTTTTGTGCACTTGGTAAATGGTGGTGTACTTGCTTGCATGGATAAGCACTTTCATGATTCTTTGATGTGGAACCTTCTTGATGTACATTTGTATGATGTTGTTATGTACTTTGATGATATATATTTTGTACTTATGATGTTTTGGAAGATGCTCACTAGAGAGTGGGACCTTGAAATCTCCCACCTTGATGTAAAATTTTTTGTTGCTTTGCTCATTGATGGAATGCACCAGCTACGAGATCCTGGAATTCCACAGTTGGTTGAAATAATTTGGAGGATATTGTACAACTCCTACTTTTATGTATTGTTTTGGTATACCTTGTGCATGATATAAATGTGCAAGCATTGGGACATGGGAATCCCACATTATTATTTGTATGTATTTACACTATTAATTGATGGGGTGCACAAGTGTTGGGACCCTGACATCCCATACTTGCTAGATTTGTTCTTGATGACATTGTGCACTAGGAGAGTCCACAGCACAGGGACTTCACTTAGTGAACCTCTCACATAGCACGTGCGATCATGGTATATTAAAGAATACCCTTAATTTCCAAAGATATTTCCCCAAAGTATTTTTGTTGAAACCCCCTCCCAATACTTAAAACCTCCTCCCCACCCCTTTTTATACCTCAATCCTTATAAACCACCCTACCCACCCCCACCTTAAACCCCTCATCCCCCCAATACCTGCAATATATTGGTTCAATTTTTGATAATTTTAAAACCCACAATATGAACTAACGTGATAGGATATTGGTCAATAAGTGAAGCCCCCGTGGTCCACAGGTAGTGGGACCTAGGAATTGTTGATTATGGGAAGCTCATTGAGAGCACCTTTTGGTTGATTGTATTGAGGAAGCAAGCCTCTTCTCTTCTACATGGGTTCATCTTTACAGCAATTGGTTATGGTTTTCTACATGGGAAACATAATTTTGGATGGACTTATGTTTTTCTTGCAGAGTGTTATGATGAATTCCATATAACTCTTATGCATTGCATAGGAGAATATATTTTTCTTCTTGTATTCTTGAGGGTCACTTGGGATCATGGCATATGTACTTAGTCTTCACTAGGTGCATGGTATGATGGTGGAGCAAATGGAGCAACTCTTTGAGAGGATTATTCTCAAGGTGTAGTTGGGGATAATATGCAGATGTATATCACACTTTCTATGCTCATTCATGATTATACATGTGTTGAGGATTATGGGTGATATTGTTCTATTGATTATTGATGATGAGTCTCCATGACAGTTGGTTTGCAGGTGCATGCATTGGTGCATGTAGATATCACTTCCTTCAGATTACTTATGTATGTATGGCCTATGGTGTAGTTGGATGTGGTGGTGGAAGGCATTGATGATGTGATGGTATTTCCCTATGGTTTCTCCATTGCTCGGTGACAA
Organism: Pseudotsuga menziesii; assembly: GCA_001517045.1. Taxonomy (NCBI): domain Eukaryota; kingdom Viridiplantae; phylum Streptophyta; class Pinopsida; order Pinales; family Pinaceae; genus Pseudotsuga; species Pseudotsuga menziesii. The sequence continues at coordinate 88,525 of LPNX010069374.1, forward strand.
TTAATTTGAAAGGGGAGGACTATCATGTCCCCATATTTTCATGGTTTAAAAATTTCCTAAGTCACCTTAGGAAAAATTATTAAAAATTATTAATGGTGACAAATAAGGGGAAAATGCCCAAGTATGGTTCCTAATGCTTAATTCAAACTAATTGGAGCCTAAATAATATTTCCTAAGGAATTTTAATGGGCAATGTGACCACTAGAAGTCCCAATTCGAGTTTATGTAGGAGAAAATAATTTAATTGTGAAATATTAGCCAATAATATTATGCACAAGTTTATTTTATTCATGTTGGACCAAAATAATAATTATTTGTGGATGATGGGGTCATGATGACGCTAAGGAGGCATATCCCATCCATTGAATGAGTTTAATAAGTCAAAGAGGCACCTGGGAATGTTTTTGGACCAAATGGGATGCGTATTTAATGTATTTGGCAATTTCCTTAAAACATGGAACTAAGTGTAATTAGGGGAAAGAAGGGGTTAAAGTGTTAGGATTAATTAATCCTCCTTTGTCCAATATAGTCTATTTGGTCATTTTTCCTAACTTAGTAAGATATTATAAATGTACTAGAGTATGGGGGACACACCTAGATGTTATTTGTCACTTATTGCATGTGTATGCATGAGTTTATGTGCCTTTGGGACCAATCCCTACATTTTAGGATCCCACTCTGAGTGCCACCATCAGTCTCCATCAGTTGGTTGTGGTAGGTAAGTAGTTATGTTGAGTTAACCTCCAGCTACATCCAGTTAGATCACTATCAGTTATCCTAGCATCAGTTTTGCATGCATGCAAGGAGTGTGGCTCCTCTTATCCACCTACCTCATTAGTTAACTGATTGTAGACTGATTTAGACATCCGAAGTTAAACTAGTGAGCTCCATTTGTGATTTAGACACACTGATTTAGCTAATCATTTAGTTAGAACTGATAGATTTGAATCCTATCTTTAGCATTCGAATTCTATTTATTGTATAATGATTGTATTATTGAATAATGAATCAAGATTAATGTTGTGATTATATTATCAATTCTTGTCTGATTTATCTGAATTTTGTGGCATGAACTTCCTGTTCATTGTACATTCTCTTTAATTATTCCACTGCATAATTCCCTTCCTACATCTTTCATATTTTCCTGTATATCAATGGTTCACAAATTTAACATGGTATTAGAGCCTTGTTCAGGCTAAAATCAAACCTTGGAAACCTCCACTTTGTACCTGAAGCAGTTGAGTTTCCACATAATTCCTGGAATCATAGTGTTTCTCCCTCTGGATTCTGTCTACAGAAGTCTATCCAGGTGTGACGAACTCTGAAAAAGTGCACATGTCGAGGTGAAAAGGTTTGAATTGACATATGATTGTGAATTGGTTTGTTTTGTAGTGATATTTTACAGGTACAACTTCAATATAGATTAGAGAGTACCAGTTCCTCTTCTTACTCCATTCATAAGATATTCAAAGTGGAAATTGAAGATGATTTCATCTCTAAAGAGACAAGTTCTCTATGAGGTATCTATTGGAATCGGTAAAGAGTCTTATGAAGATGAAAATGACTAGATATAATGGTGATATAGCTTTTGGGAGGATATGTCTGTCTATTTCTCCAAACATACACTACCTTATTGATTTTGTTGAATACCCAAAGGATCTCTAAACAGAATTGGATAGAACCTTTTGCAAGTACAATAAGGATCATTCTAGAAATTTAGAGAGCACACCCAGCACCACAAGATTTATTCCTTCAAAATTATCGACCTCTATTCTCTCTGATGAAGTTTTTCAAGATGAAGAAGAATCAAAATCTTCAACTCAATCAATTCGAATTGTTGAAAGTCTCCTTGTAGTGACTCCTTCTTCTGTTACTCCAGAAGTTTATAAGATATATGATATCTCATATTCTCATATAGTTGATCCAGAAGAAAACATTCAAATCTCTGTTAGTGAAGAAAAAATCTCCTTCCATTCTACTAAGGCATTCTCCAGTGATTCTTTTATTCTAAATTTTGTGCAAAGTTTGGCAGTGATTGCTTCAGAAAATGAAGAGGAATTCGATTTCTCTCACTCTAATGTTGTTGTTGGTGTGCAGAAAAGTGATACTTTGGATGTTTTTGAAGAAATATCATATTTTAGGAGTGATTATTTCACCCTCATTGATCTATATCTTCCAGCAAGTTCCTACATGATTGCTTGCACCAATACTTGGAGTTTTGTTGAAGAAAAAGGAAATTGTGCATCTACCATCTCAGTGGAGCACTTGGAACCTTTGTTCCACACTCTTGGATCTGATATGACCTTATTTTGTTCAAATTTTAAGTTTCAAGAGTTGTTAGTCATGCTTGTAGTGTTCTGATCAATTTTGGTGTGAAATATCAAGTACCTCAAGTCTCTTTCAAAATTGCCACTAGGCATTCGATGTTATTTTTCTCTCATGAGTTTGCTGATATTAGATTTGTGAATCATTGGATATTTTAGAAGATATATCAGATTATGGAGCTCAAGCATTTTATCTCCATGGTCCCAGGACTTCTCTACATTCCTACTTGATCACATGCTCATCTCCTCACAATACTAGTAAAGACGGAGACATCATGCATTCGCTTGGACACTTGCTCCTAACACTCGGAGATGATTTTACCTCATATGGTTCGATGTTCAAGGATGCAACATATAAGTTTCTTGATTTGACCTCAAATGGCTTGAATTATCAAGCACTTTTTCTCTCTCATCAATTGATCTCAGTTTCTCTACATGGGTCAAGTTTTCATATTCCAGATGTCTATGTTCCTGAATCAGTTGAGCGTATTCCTCTTCTTCCAAAGAGGAAAATTCATTCATTCATAATAATTTAGTTTGGAGAGGTTCACATGCACATTAACAAGATTTTGATGCACATAAGAACCAAGATTCGACATTACTTCTCCACAGTGTTGCAGATTGCAACAATATTTTCACAAGTTTTTGCTCAAAGCGAAAAAAAAATTATCTTAAGTATGGAAGCTTGTTTCATGTTTCCTGCTTATTTTGATGGGGGGGNTCACAAGGTTTTCCCATTTTCCTTTTTTTATTAAGTAGTATTTTATTCATTTAGATTGTATGGGTGACTTTTGGCCTAGTTTCCAAGGCCCAAGTTGTTCAAAGTTAGGATTAAGGGGGGGTGTTATGATTAATTAATCCTACTTTGTCCAATACAATCAATTTGGTCAGTTTTCCTAACTTAGTAAGTTATTATCACTATAATATTATATAGGGGACACACTTAGAGGTTATTTTCCACTTATTGCATGTACATGCATGAGTTTATGTGCCTCTAGGACCAATCCCTACATTATAGGAGCCCATTATGAGTGCCACCAACAACCTCCATCGGTTGGTTGTGGTAGGTAAGTAGTTATGTTGAGTTAACCTCCAGTTACATTTAGTTAGATCAATATAAGTTATCCTAGCACTAGCTTTGCATGCATGTAGGGAGTGTGGTTTCTTTTATCCACCTAACTCATCAGTTAATTGATTGTATACTGATTTAGACATCCGGAGTTAAACTAGTGAGCTCCAACTGTGATTTAGACACACTGAGTTAGCTAATCAGTCAATTAGAATTGATAGATTCGAATCCTATATTTAGAATTCAAATTATATTTATTGCATAATAATTGTATTATTGATTAATGAATGAAGATTAACTTTGTGAATTATTTGAGCAATTCTTGTTCGATTTATCTGAAAATTGTGGCATGAATTTCTTATTCAGTGTACATTCTCTTTGATTATTCCACTGCATAATTCCCTTCCTACAGCTTTCATATTTTCCTGTAGATCAATGGTTCACAAATTTAACACAAAGTGGTTGGAAAAAGAAGGGAAATTGTCAAGGAGGTTAGAGGGCGCACTTATGGAGCTAGTGGGACAATTATAGGCCATTAATAACCACCCCATGCATGGTTAATAGTTTTGATTTGCTCCATGGTATTTTCCCATGGTATTGGCTAAGTTGGAAAACTTGATCAAAATGGAATAAGGAGCATGGATGTATTTCTCCCACGGTATTTGCAAGTGTTTTTTGGGTATCTCTGAAACTATATAAACAACAACAAGTGCACTTCTTGAGTTTGGCTGATATTTTGTTTGAATTTTATTGAGAGATTTCTTGAGCAAATTCTATTGCTTAGGTTGTGCCCCTTGCAAGCAGTAGGGAGATGTGCCCCTTTGTTCATGTGATTGAGGATTGAGGCACTTATATTCACTCACTAATCATTTCTACAATTATTTACAGTAAGTAGTATTTATCAGATCTATGTGGTGGTAGAAAAACATCTGCTACAATTTTGCTAGTATTGTTTCTTTTGAGTGTTTTAAAGGGTATTGTGAAGCATTTGGTGTCATGGAAGAGCCATTGGGACACTTGGGATATGTAAATCCAATTTTGATGTAATTGGACTCTTTGTAGTACTTTCATAATAAATATTCAGTTATGTTTCTGCATTTTTTGGTCTTGTGTTCAAAATTAATTTACACAAGCTCAATGTACCTTCAATATATCTTGATCTATGTGTGTCCAAATTTAATGCCATAAGTTTCTTCATTTATATAAGACACAATTGTACCTTACCCTGCCTCAGGATGTAGAATTTTGGAGCCTTTACATGTGTTTGATTCGAGTTGGAAACTAGGAAACTACGCAGACCCGAATTGGAAAATCTCGCTCTCGTAGATTGAATTGGATAAATAGACCTATGAAGTTTTTTGTAGAAATTCCTACTTTAGAACCTATCATTACAAACACTAGATACTTGTTCCAAAACCTTTCCTTGAGTCCCAAAGTCTCTACCTGCCCAAAAAGCAATTTCTAAGTGTTTTTTTTATTGAGCTAGTGGAAAGGATTTAGTTTGCATATGTTGGTGTACCCAGGTAGCCTTGGACTGGACTTCAGAAGTAGCTTATTTTGAAACATAAATGGTCCCAATACATTGTGAAAATGATTCTCAAAACTAGTGTATCCCTTGTATGCCTTCCTTGACTATTTGGGTTAGTGTGTCGATTCTTTTTGTGGTTCTTGGATTTGGTACACTACAATGGTATCTGAGCTTAGCCAATTTGGATGAGTTTTGATTTGGTGTACCTATATTCCAATTATGGTACATCACAATGCTATTAGAGTATGGTCCTTTGCACATGTGTACCTTAAAAACTCTCTGTTGATGAAAGTAGAATACATATTCAAGTTTGCAAACATCTTTTGGTTTCAAAGTTGGCCCACTATGCCCAGTTTCATTCCTACCCTACCAATAAGATAAGAGGAGAACAAATGGCTAATCAAAAATTGGCAAGGGTAATAGAAGCATATAAAAATATACCTCGTTGCTACAAGGAGTATCTATCATTGGGTAAGGAGATTTATGCAACGCCAACCTTCAAGGAATATATCTATTATGAGTATCGATTTTGGCCAAAAGATCTAGACGAGAATTTTTTTGAGTATGGAAAAATACCAAGAGAGGAACCAAGTTATTCTACTACTCCAAGGAAAGAAGAAGAAGAGAGCGACAAGAAAGTGGATGTTCCCCTCAATGTCGTTGACCATCTTTGGCAAAGAAACCAACAAGAAGGCAAGAGCACAAGTGCCTAGGAAGTGGAACATGAGGAAGAAGGTTATGTTATCTTGCAAGAGAATCAACATTGAAGATCATTCGGGGGTGCATTCTACTATAGACATGGATATGAGAGTATCTACTGATGGATGCTCGATTGGAGTAACTATTAAAGGTTACTCAAGTTCTTTGGAGGTGCATACTGATGGGTGCCTTAGTGATACTTCTATTGATGGGAGTCTACCTTTCTATGTTGGTGACATATAAATCTAGTTAGAATATCCTATTGCAAGTACAAGTTCCTATGAAGACCTTGTAGCAGTTGAAGATGAACCATGTTCAAACTCATCATTACCACTAGAGCTTCATGATGTTGATCTTATGTTGGAGGAAGAAAAGGTTTCTTTTCATGAGCCTTCCCATTTTGAAGGGTCACTCAAGATGAATTACAAGAAGATATATGAGATCCTTATCATACTCCATGACACTCAAGCATTGGTGTCAAATTCTTGTTGGAGAGTTTATTCATTGGAGGAGCCATCCTTCCATGAGGACATGGACAAGATACAAAGAGAAATGTGCAACATCAAAGGTAATTTCATGTCTTTTATTTTTTATAGAAACAATTTGGTTGAGCTTAATGAATGGTTACATGAGGCATACTTGAAGAATAATGAGGATATACATAAGCTCAAAATTCAAACTGAGCAACTTCTTGAGAGGATGTAAGATATGTGTTTGTCCTCCCATGTTTCAGATTGTCATATGGTAGATTGCTTGGAGGATTCTCATGACATGATGGAACATGATAAACATGGTGATTTGCATGTGCTTGATGTGTTTCAAGATGATACCAATGAGAGCCAAGCACTTGTTGTGGTGGAAGAGGAACTTGAGTTTCCTCTTGATGGTGGTTATGCACTTTTTAAATAAGTGCACAATTCCACTACCTTAGAACCAACCTATCAGGTAAGTTTCACACTTTTGAGGGAGGTGCATGATCCTACCCCTATGGAGCATTCATATGATGAAACTTTCACACTTTCTAATCATTTGGGTGAGTTGGTTCATTCTCCTACATTGTACCTTCCATATATTGCAACATACATCAAAAATAAATTTGGGTGAAGGGTTTCTTTATATTGGTGCCATATGAGGACTATGAGACTCCTACACTACATGATGATTCTATGATGAGTGTCCCACATTATCTTTTGTAGCATAAGCATCCATTGCTCTTAGTTGATTACTCTCTCATACATGGATGCACCTATGATTTTCACTTGAGTCACTTGAAGACTCATGATTTTCATTGCTCCTTGTTTAGTTCATTTGATGTTGGGTACAATTCATCCAATACATGGGTGAAGATATATATGATTGAAGCACATTCTTATTTGAAGCATCATACTTTATTATTTATTGATGATACAACTATTCATGGATGCATATATGATACTTATTCTTCTTCTTTGTCACCATGTAATCCCCTTGATGGGAGAGTTTCTTCATCCAATGTTTGGGTGAAAGCACACATGGTATCACTTTATGACACATCCCATGTTTTCTTGGAGCAACATTCTTGGACATGGGACCCTCACCTATGTCATTGGAGCATATTTGATTGGTCACTTGATGCTTGTTTGTGCTTGGCAAATGGTGGTCTACTTCCTTGGATGGATAAACACTTTCATGATTATTTCATGAGGCACCTTCTTGATGTACATTTGTATGATGTTGTTATGTAATTTGATGATCTATATTTTTGTACTTATGATGTTTGGGAAGATTCTCATTAGAGAGTGGGGACCCTGGCATCTCCCACCTTAATGTAAATTTTTGTGTTACTTTGATCATTGATAGAATGTGCCATTTATGGGATCTTGGCATTCTGCACTTGGTTGAAATAATTTGGAGGATATTGTACAGCTCCCACTTTGATGTATTGTTTTGGGATACCTTATGCATGATATAAATGCACAAGCATTGGGACATGGGCATCCCACATTCTAATTTGTGTGTATTTACACTATGTATTAATGGGGTGTGCAAGTGTTCGGACCCTGGAATCCCATACTTACTAGATTTGTGCTTGATGACATTGTGCACTAGGAGAGTGTGCACGTAGTGGGACCTAGGTATTGTTAATTATTGGTATCTCATCGAGAGCACATTTTGGTTGATTGGCTTGAGGAAGCAAGCCTCTTCTCTTCTACATGGGTTCATCTTTGCAGCAATTGGTGATGGTTTTCTACATGGGAAACATACTTTTGGATGGAATTATAATTTTCTTGCAAGGTGTTATGATGATTTCCATATGACTCTTATCCATTGCATGGGAGAACATATTTTTCACCTTGTATTCTTGAGGATCACTTGGGATCCTGGCATATGTACTTAGTCTTCACTAGGTGCATGGTATGGCGATGGAGCAGATGGAGCTATGCTTTTAGAGGATGATTCTCAAGGTGTAGTTGGGGATTTCAAAGATGCAAAGGGATATCACAATTTATATGGGTGATATTGTTCTCCTTATTATTGACGATGAGTCTCCATGACAGCTGGTTTGTAGGTGCATGCATTGGTGCATGTAGATATCACTTCCTTCATTTGATGTATGTATGTATGGCCTATGGTGTATTTGGATGTGGTGGTCGAAGGCATAGATGATGTGATGGTATTTTGATATGGTTTCTTCATTGGTTGAGGAGAATTAATTTGGGAGGGGAGGACTGTCATGTCCCCATATTTTCATGGTTTAAAATTGCCTTAAGTCACCTTAGGAAAAATTATTCAAAATTATTAATGGGGACAAATAAGGGGAAAATTCCTAAGTATGGTTCCTAAGGCTTAATTAAAGTTAACTAGAGCCTAAATAATATTTCCTAAGGAATTTAATGGGAAATGTGACCACCAAAAGTCCCAACTCAAGTTTATGGAGGAGAAATTAATTTAATTGGGAAATATTAGCCAACAATTTTATGCACAAGTTTATTTTATTCATGTTGGTCCAAAATAATAATTATTTTTGGATGATGGGGTCATGATGGTGCTAAGGAGGATTATCCCAGGCATTAAATGAGTTTAATAAGTCAAAGAGGCACCTAGGAATTTTTTTGGACCAAATGGGATGCGTATTCAATGTATTTGGCCTTTTGCTTAAAACAAGGAAACTAAGTGTAATTAGGGGAAAGAAGGGTTTAAAGTGGTTGGAAAAAGGAGGGAAATGGTCAAGGAGGTTAGAGGGCGCACTTATGGAGCTAGTGGAAAAAATATGGGCCATCAATAACCACCTTATGCATGGTTAATAGTTTTGGTTTTCTCCATGGTATTGGCTAAGTGGGAAAACTTGGTCAAAATGGATTAAGGATCGTGGTTTTATTTCTCCCATGGTATTTGAAAGTGGTTTTGGTGTCTCTATGAAACTATATAAAAAACAGAAAGTGAACTTCTTGATGTTGGTTGATATTTTATTTGAATTCTAATGAAATTTTGCTTAAGCAAATTCCAATGCTTGGGTGATGTGCCCCTTGCAAGCAATAAGAAGATGTGCCCCTATGTTCATGTGATTAAAGAGTGAGGAACTAAGATTAATTCACTGAGCGTTTCTATATTTATTTACAGTAGTATTCATCAGATCTATGTGGTGGTATGAAAACAACTGCTACAATTTTGCTAATATTGCTTCTTTTGAGTGTTTTAAAGGGTATTGTGAAGCATTTGGTGTTGTGGAAGAGAAATTGGGACACTTGGGATATGTCAATAGATTTATGATGTAATTGGAATCTATTTAGTACCTTCATAATAAATACTCAGCTATGTCTCTGCATTTTTTGGTTTCATGTTCATAATTTAATTTACTTGTGTTCAATGTACCTTCAATTTTGACTAGTTTTGGTAAAAATACTATACCGTGATATTTATGTGTCCAAATTGAATTTTGTAAGTTTATAAAGTTATATAAGTCAAAATTGGATGCCACCCTTCCTTCAAATATATAATTTTGAATCCTTTACCCATGTTTGAGTCGATTTGGAAACTAGGAAACTACGCAATCCCAGATTGGAAAATATCACTCTCGGATATCCAATTGGAAAAATCGACCTATGCAGTTTTTTATAGACGTTCCTATTGTAGATCATGTCATTAAATAGACAATATGTTTGTTCTAGAACCATTACCCAAGTTCCATAGTCTCCTACTTGCATGGAAATCAATTTCTAAGTGTTTTCCTTATTGAGTTTGTGGAAAGGATCTAGTTTGTATATGTTGGTATACCCAGGTATCCTTGGAGTATACTTCAACACTAGATTATTTTGAAACATAAATTGTCCCAGTACATTGTGAAAAGGATTCTCGAAACTAGTGTATCCCTTGTCTGCCTTCCTTACATTGGTGTCTTCCTTAGATTTTTATCATTAAGCTAGCAATACATTAGGATCTTTAACTGAGAGAATATCAAGCACAGCAATCAAACACAAGAGACAATGAACATAGTGTTTATCCTCGGGGAAACCATAAATGGTGAAAACCCTACAACTTCCTCAGAGATAGAATCAGCACCGAAAATAAAGCCCCAAAACATAAAGATGATCTCCCGACAGCAGTAGTCTCTCTCTATGATCCCAGTGTCCTCTCTCTCACTCATGCACCCCAATGAGTGAGTGTGTGTGTTATAAATAGAGAGGCTCACTCTCTATTTATATTCTTTCATTCACTTGAAACCCACTCCAACATGTCGACCTCACTTAATAATTACTTACTAGAGCCAACATCTCTAGGAGTGTCTAATAACCCTAGTGCCCAACAACTTGTGGGTACTTTTCCTCCTTCGACCAAAAAGGAGGGTTATCCTTAACACAGCGGTGGGGACTATTGCCCCAACTTACAATGACTCACCTAGGGTCGACTTCTCTAGGATAGTCTAATAACCCTAGGGCCCCACAATTGTGGGGACTTTAACCCTNGAGATGACTTGTTTACATTATAGAACCTCCTGATAGGAACATTAGGGCATGACATGACTCAAATACATTACAGACACATCTTGAAATAAACATCGAGGTACAATACATAAGAAATACAAGTGAAATACATTCCGAAGTTACATATACATCAACAGAATTTTATTAGGGTAAATCACATGGGGATAGCATTTAATCCTCTCAAATAATTTCCAAACTAAAATTAAATAGAGGATAGACTTCACAACGCTTTCCTGGTTACAATTAATGAGGGACCAATACAATATAATCAATTTCATGTAGAAATATAATGCAATTGCTATTATGTGTGATTTGGAATATTGTTTGCACTAAGTATTGGTACAATTGACCTTGGGATATGACCATGACCCAACACCTTCTGCTTTCATCCTTGTTAATAATTAATGATCAACGAATTAGCTGCATGAAATATGTTTCATTGTTTTATCTTCAAGCTGGAATTGCTCAATTAGACCTACGTTGAATCTAATGATGGAATACATAGGTGTGTTGAAGGTTCCGAATTGGTTCTCAATATTTCTAATATGAATTTCATGCATGAAATCTATTTCATTGTCTTATGTTCAAGTTGGAATCATCACTCAATCTTGTTTGCATTGTAATTTCTTGTATGGGTGTTTCATTGGAACTTTGACCACAAGTGTGGTGCCATCTTCATGAATCTAGAATCAATCTAAAAAACATAAAACCATATCATGGCATATAGGGACAAAGCCCATGTGGAGAATTTTCCCCTTTATGAGCATTGACATGCCAATCAATAAGAGGTTACCAGATTCACACTATGTTTACAGGATCGGAACTGTCATAACCATCATTGGTAAACAAATCATAAACTCAGTTAATTCATCAAAAATATGGAAATTTATGTGAAATGGAAAACTTGTTATTTAATGAGACTATTACTATGTATTTCTTGAAATCCATGAGTAATAATGACAATAAGAAGGTTTAATGAAGGTCTAGTAAAAAGGTCGAAAAGGCATAATTGACAATGCAAAATGCATGAAAACTAGACCCCAATAGTATTTTGTCTTTGGTGCTTGATAACTTATGATGCACTTCTGCATAGTGCAATGTGGTGCTTTGGTGCATTATTTCCCATTTAAATACATCGTTAATAACCTTCACTAAAACCTCTAACCATCCACCTCCTATAGTAGCCTTTGCTATAATGGACAAATGAAACATTTTTTGCAAAGGTTCCACAACAACTTCCACTAGAAGGTGCTTTCCTTGTAGTGTAATGCAATAAGTAGTCCCATTGCAATGTATGCCCAACAACCCCCCTCCTCCCCCTCCCCCTCCCCCACACATGCGCAAAGCTATTAAATAGTCATTGTATAAGAGAAAACACCTATTAGTGAAATAGTAGAAAGTGTAAATCCCAATGCTAAATTTTGCAGTCACATAAAACATAAGGGAAGCAACGAGGAAACAAGGGTTTTCAATGTTCAAGGTAACTATGAAAAGTTTTTTCATATGCGTTATTTTTATTTATTCCACTACACCCTAATAGTAATGCACATTGATATGCCATTTCTGGAAAACATGTTGATCTAATATAAATAGTAAAATACAAATATAAATATATGCCATTAAAATTTAGCAGATATTTGAGGAACGCTCCAATGACAATGAGTTCTTTGTGAAAATGAAAGTGTCTAGATTTTTGTTGTGCATGTGACATGTAGCTTGTCTCCTGGAAATGAGGTATTAATAGACTATAACTTTTGTATACCACCAATCGCTCGTCGAATATGTCTTGTGTTGGGACAACTTTTAAACATCCCCTTGGTGAGTAAGAAAAAAATCACTGAGTAATTGCATGTTTCAATGGAATTAATGTAAAAGCATTGCTTAATTTAACATTTTGATGGATAATGTGGTTGTTTGCATGTGTAATATTGGGAAACATATCCATGCTCCTAAAAAATGTTTAGTATAATGTTTAAACATATCGAAATGCAGTGTGTTTAGTATTTCATATTTTTGAGATTATAATTGTGAAGATGAACAATCGGTTGTCCATTATCTTCCATTGCAACCCACTATGATGTCAAATCGAGAGAAGACTACTAAACAAGCACAACTCAAAGAGAAAGCATACCAAGCATGGTTGAATCATCCACCTAATCAATTCCCACCAAGTCTCGAAGCGCCGGTTCAAAATGTCTATAGTAATACTGGTTCTTCACATGTTGGAAATGAAGGCAATGAAATAGAGGTTGGTATGGATGATTTATTATGAGATACAATACCATGGAGGTAATTTTGTTACATGAATTCTATCTATATGAGTTAGCATATGATGTTCATATCATATATACCCTCTACGAAAGCTTGAAATATGAGTCCAACACCACTCTCCTTGGACATGGGTCAAAGTCCTCCCAACTAGGGACAACAATATTACTGTACAACTTGAAAGCAATGTATGGAATGTTAGGCATATGTTTCTTAACAATATTAAGGTAACAACCCTTAAATTCCTTTATATTTTGAGTAATCTTGTCTTACAATCATCATTGAAAATGGTTAATTTTATGCATGCTTGATGACAATGTACATTTCTATTTCCCACTAATTGTAGGTTACTTAAAGATAAGTTACTTCTGAGTGAAAATGCCTTGCCCGGTAACTGCAAAAATGAAAACCAAATCTTGAAAAGGTTGAGTGTTGAGTACATATCATGTCATGTGTGTCTAACTTATTTTATTCTATACAGAGGTGAATATGCGAACATAGAGATATGTCCAAAATGTGGGCATTATAGGTACCAAACATAAAAAAATAAGGGTAAAGCACATGGTCCTCCTCATAAGATATTGAAGCACATGCCTATAATTCCAAGGATTCAAACACTATTTAATTGTAAAGAATTAGTGGTGTGACAAGCATGGCATGCCTCTCACAAAAGTAAGCCATGAGTTTTGTGAATGCTAGTAATTTCAATAGCCATGAAGCATATAGAAGATAAATTCAATGATGAGGTATGGAGCCTTTGATTTAGCATAGCCATGGATGGAGTTAACCCATATTCCCTCCAAAAATACCAACTATTATGGTTGGCCATTAGTTGTGATCAATAAAAATACCCCCCCCCCATGGTTTCCCATGAAGAATGAACATCTTATGTTATCTCTTATAATCCTTGATAGAAGACAAGTGAAGAATATGAATGTCTACCTATAATCATCGATCAATGAAGTTAATAATTTACGAGAAGGGATACTTGTTTATGATGTATCACGGTACATCCAAGTGGAGAGGTCTTTTACATTGTATGGCATATGTGTGTACACCACACATGATTATCTACGATGAGGAGTTTGATCTGCTAAGCAGGTTGATTGATTTGTTTATATTCATACCATTATTTTGCAAAGTTAATTCAGTTTCATTATCTTCTTTAATGCTAATGTGTAATGTATAGAATAATATCGTAGTTTTTGTAACAAGAAGGTATCATGGATATAAATGTTGAGGACCTTCTATAAAAGTTAGGTTGTCTAACCACCTATGAAAGTATGTGTATGAATGTTCAAGGGTATTCCTCCTAGAAGACCACCCTTATAAAAGGACGACATTTTTTTTTACAGGTAAACAAGAGAAAAATCGACGACCTAAAATATTGACACTAACATACTAACGTATGGCATACAACATAGAGAAATAGAAGGAATCTACATAATTGTTTGATTCACATGGGGAACTTATGTTTGATGATCCATATTTTCTTGGAACTTATGCTTAGAAAATTCTCAATGGGATGAAAACAAAATTTGTATTTTATGAGCTTCCATATTGGTAGCATCTTAGGATTCCCCACTTACCAGATCCCATGCATATATTTAAAAATGTTTCATCATATTTATAGAGGTACATATCATCGAAAAAAATTGACACATTGAGTGTTAAGAGAGATCTTATTTCTTCAAATACTAAAAAGAAATATTGGCCAATAGAATAAAATAGAGGAGAGGTTGGTGCTTCTTGGTATTTTAAAGAAGGTGACATCCCATAGATTTTGAAGAAAGACTATCTTTCTCTGGTAAAGTAAATTATATTAGGTGTCAAGGTGCCTTCCTTGTATGTGTCAACTCTATGGTGTTAAGTTCACTGTAGAAGAACATTTATCGATGTTGAAATTACATGACCATATGAACCTTTTAAGGGTATGTATGTCAAATACATGTTTTTTTCCCTATTGTGTAAGTTCTAATATATACATGATTTTTCTTCTTACCGTGTAAGTTCTAATATACTATGAACTCATAGTTTTGTGGAGATTAATTTATATGTGCTTACTTTGTAATGTCATTATCCTTTATTTGCAGGTGGGTGGGTGAACCATGAATTCCCCTAGGAACCGTAGCACACCATATCTAAATTATCTTCATTTGTACGTTGAATAACATCAAAGGACATCACTATGGCTAGCTATCCACGATGGAAACTGGAGATAGCAACGGAGATTGTTTGTATGTTTGAGAAGGAAATGCACATGTTTTTCATGGATTTTCAAGTTCATCTTCCAATTCATCCAATTCATAAGGTTGAATTAATCAAAGTTGTATCATGTCATTGGATGTTCTTCCTAGAGAGGTGCACGAAAGAATTGAAGGGGTTAGTTCAAAAAGGAAAAAACCCAAGGGGTCTAAAATAGAGGGGTACATAGTATATGATTCATTACATTATGTCAGTGAATACATAAAGCAAATTAATGACAAACTAGACACAATGTTTAGGTATGACCAATGGGACAAGGACAAAAATGAAGGAGAGCTACTCCAAATTAACAGAAAAATGCACATGATAGAGAGTAAATCACTTATATTTTGTCAAATTTCTAAATAGTAATTGTTTACATTGACCTTGATAATATATATTTTGATCTCATTCTTTTGTTTTTTATTTCAATATTGGAAACATAATCCTTAGGTTTATGGTAAAGTATGTTTACTATTCATGTGAAGAGTCACAGATGAATAGAAAGAATCATAGTGGAGTCTAAGAGAACTCTCGGAATATTAAACCAAAGGTCACAACTCAATGTATTTATATGTGTATCATGATAATGAAATGCATCACACACTTGTCTTCATTTAGATCAGTCCAATAGTGGTATCAAATACTTATAGTTCTTAGGTACCATGGAGAAGTTATTCATTATGCAAGTCCCTCAACAATAACCAATTTACCTGTTGAAATATTGTAACTTCGAAGAATATTCTAAATGTGTTTTACCGATGTACCCCAAGGGAGATATCTTATTCCTCCGTCAGGATGATACTATTGTATTTGGTCATAATAGAGTCATGAGGTATAACCTACATTGTAAGTCAGGTAAATAGTACCATAATGAATGTAATATAATATTTCTTTGAGTCTTCCTAGGTGAATTCGGCCTAGTCAGTTTAGTGGGGCCGACTTGTTAGGTTAAAGTCAAGTGACAGAAAGAGTATAAATAGAGGAGTTGTGTTCCTCATTTGAACATGCACACTCACTTGTGCATAGCACATAAAAGGGAGAGAAAAACATACCAGCAACAAGGAGGATCACTTGTTTTGGGGTATTATCTTATATACATCTATATAGAGAAAGTTTTGTTGGGTTTTCTTCCCCTTGAGGGTTTCCTAGGATAAATATGTGTCTATCTTGTGATTGTGTTTCTTTCAGTAATTATGTATATGCTACTATTGTGAATTTGGATTAAACACTAATGATATATATCTAATCGCATGAAATCTTAACATGGTATCAGAGCTAGCCTGAATAGAATAGCTTCCACAAGGTGAAACTCTCTCTCCTCTCTCTCCAACAAGAAATTAGGGTTTCTGCAAAATTAGGGATTTTGAAGAACTGCTTGCATAGAAATTTGCACCTCCATAGAGCGCATCTATTGAGCCCTAGATCGAAGTTTTTGAGTGGGTGAATCTCTGGGAAATCCAAACATTAATTTGGACATGAACCAAAAACTACAAAAACCCAGAACCAGAAATCTACGAAAACTGAAATATCACAAGAAATTTTTGAAGGATGAAAACTTGGAATCTCCATAAACCAAGTGGACCAACCAACTCACCTCATTCAAGCACATCTCCTATTAAGTTCAGCTTTTCATTTTGAGAAATTTCAATTTTTAGTGACCTCCTAGATAAGATGGCTCTAAGCACTAAGCTCAAGGACAAGATAGAAGACATAGAAAACTTTTGAGCATGGAAGTATAATATTGGTCTCATTCTTAGAGAGAATGATCTTGACAAATACATCAAAGATGAATTTGCAGAACTAGAAGAATATGAAGCTAAGGAGAAGCACTAGAAGGACCTAATCAAGGCAATGAGGATCATTGTTGATTCTATCAAATATCACTTGATCCCTAAAGTGTCATCTAAAGAGACACCAAATAAAATGTATCATTCCCATTCCACAATGTATGAGGGAAAGAACATCAACATAAATATGAATTTGAGATCTCAACTGAAGGGTACCAAGATGAGTAAAGGAGAATCCATTCAAGATTACTTCATAAGGGTCTCCCAGTTCGAGGAACAACTAGATTCCATTGGAGACTCCCTTAATGAAGATGAACTAGTTATGACTGCTCTCAATGGTCTCACTAGACCTTGGGATTCATTCATACAAACTATGTGTGCCAGAAAAGAAAGTATGAAGCTTGACATTGTATGGGAATATTGCATCCAAGAGGAAGCTAGAGTAGTTAACAGAGAAGCTCTATTTAAAGAAGATGATCAAGATCTAGCCACCCATGCCAGAATAAGAAGACAATCAAACATAAACAAGGATAGTAATAAGGAGTAAATACCTCCAAATAAGTTTCAAAGGAAAAGAGAAAACAATCAGAAGAAAGACTACTCCAAATATCAATGTTATAACTATCATAAGATAGGACACCTTACCAGAGAGTTTCCATTGAAGAAGAAGAACAACAAAAGACATCATGCTCATCTAGTTGAAGATGAGGATGAAGAAGAAGAAGAAAGACCTCGAAAAAGACAATCAAAAGAATAAGATGTAGAAGAATATGTACTATTCTCTGCACTCTCTGGGTCTATAATACCTATAGAATATACATGGTTTATTGATAGTGGAGCTTCAAAGCACATGACAGGGAAGAAGCAAACTCTATCAAGACTTGAAGAAAAGAACTCTCCTCAGAAATTATCATTAGGATATGACTATCAATATCCCATCAAAGGCATTGGTGAATCAAGCTACAATCTTGACTCTGGAACCTCCAAGAAGATGAAGGAAGTACTATATGTACCAGGTTTGAAAAAGAACTCACTTTCCTTCTCAACATTAGATAAGAAAGGATATAAAGTTACTTTTATAGATGGACAAGTACTCATGTGGACTAAAGGAAATACAATTGAAGATGATGTGGTCATTGGTGAAGAAGAAGGAGGATTGTACAAATTCAAGGGACATCCAGAAACAACCCTTGTCCATGATATCACTAGCTCAAGTGAACTATGGAATAAAAGGATTGCTCATATCAACTACAAAGCATTACCCTATGTGAGCAAGGTGGTAATAGGTTTATCGGATTTGAATATCGATCATGAAGGTACTTGCAAAAGATGTGCAAGAGGAAAGAACATCAAGAATCCATTTCTGAATAGTGAAACAAAGACTAAAGGTACGTTGGAATTAATTCATTCTGATGTATGTGGTCCTATGCCATCCACATCTTTAAGTGGATATGAATATTATGTTACATTTATTTATTACTATTCAAGAAATACACAAATATACTTCTTGAAGACAAAGAGTGAAGTGTTCGGGAAATTCAAGGAATTCAAAGCCTTGATAGAGAACCATTCAGAAAGAAGAATCAAGACACTCAAGAAAGATAATGGTGGAGAATATACTTCAAAATAATTTGAAGCATTCTATAAATAAGCTGGAATCAATAGGGAACTAACCACTCCCTACAATCCCCAATAGAATGGTGTTGCAGAAAGAAAGAATAAAACCATTATGGAAGTAGTGAAGACAATGATTCATGATCAAGACCTTCTCATGCATATATGGGCTAAAACCGCAAGAACAATTGTGTATGTGCAAAATATATTATCTCATAGTGCTCTTGGATTCAAGACTCCTGAAGAAATGTATACAAGAAAGAAACCTTAAGTGAGCCATCTCAAGATATTTGGTTGTCCAATATATGTTCACATTCCAAAAGAAAAGAGAACAAAGTTGGATCCTTCCGGAAAGAAGGGAATATTTGTTGTATACTGTGAAGTCTCAAAAGCCTTCAAGATATACATTTTAGGATTCCATCATATATATATTAGTAGGGATGTAACATTTGATGAAGAAACAACTCTTAAGAAATCCTGAAGGTGTCAACTTGAAGAAGTACATGAAGAGGATGTACCTCCCATAAAGGTAGAAGTTGAACTCTCTCCTGAAACAGTAGCATCTGACAATCATGATATGCCAGAACCTCAAGAACCCCCTACTACTGATATATCTCTAAAGATAAAACCTGATCGGGTAAGAGAAATCATACAAGAAGCATAGAAATGGAGCTCCATAAGGCTCCACAAGAACAAGAAAGAGATCAAAGCCATTCTCCAACTATATAGCTTTGATGTGTGATATTGTAGATCAAGAACCCACCAATTACGAGGAAGCCATACAAAAGAAAGAATGGGCAGAAACAATGATGGAAGAATACCATTCAATAATGAAGAATTGTGTTTGGGATATAGTACCCAAACTAGAAAACAAGAGTGTGGTATCTTCCAAGTGGATCTGTAAGATAAAACATGCAATTGATGGAAGTATTGAAAAATACAAGGCAAGATTTGTGGCCAGATGATTCTCTTAGAAAGAGGGAATTGATTATGAAGAGACATTTGTGCCAGTAGCAAGGTACACTTTCATCAGAACCATCATGCCATTTGCTTCCATGATGAAGTGGAATATACACCATATGGATGTAAAGACAGCCTTCCTGAATGGTGTGATTGAGGAAGAAGTATACATGAAACAACCACAAGGATTTGAGGTCGAAGACAGAGTGACTCATGTATGTAATTTGAAGAAGACTATGTATGGACTGAAGCAAGCTCCTAGATCTTGGTATGGAAGAATAGATAGCTTCTTGACAAGCTTGGGTTTACCAAAAGTAAAGTTGATCCTAACCTTTACCTTAAGGTTATGGATGATGAACCTGACATATTATTACTATATGTGGATGATCTATTTCTGACAGGAAATGAGAAACAGATTGTAGAAAGAAAGAAGAAGCTAGTTGAAGAATTTGAGATGAAAGATCTTGGATTGATGCACTATTTTCTCGAGCTAGAAGTGTGGCAAAGCCAATAAGGAATATTTCTGAACTAGGGAAAGTATGCAGTGGAAATCTTAAAAAGATTTAATAGGTTGGATTGTAAATCCATGGCCACACACATGGATACCAACTTGAAGCTGGTATCTAATGAATCAACAGAGTTAGTGGATGTGACTCAGAACATATTATTGGGTCGTTAATGTATCTAACGAATACTAGGCCAGATATATGCTTTGTTGTGAATACCCTGAGTCAATATCTAGTTAAACATAAATGTGTTCACTTGATAACTTCAAAGCATATGATGAGGTACCTAAAAGGTACGATAGAATTTGGACTGTACTATGATAGAGATCATGACTACAGATTGCATGGATATACGGATTCAGATTAGCAGGAAGTGTCGCAGATAGAAAGAGCACCTCAAGTGGATGTTATTGTCTAGGATACGCCATGATCTCATGGTTTACCAAGAAACAGTCCAGTGTTTCTCTCAGCACAGCTGAAGCAGAGTACATAGCAGCTTGCTCTGCTAGTTGTGAAGCCATATGGATTCAGAAGTTGACGTTAGGTCTATTTGACATGGAGTTGGATACCACAGTGATTCTATGTGACAACCATAGTTGTATAAAGATGACAGAGAATCCTATTTTCCATGATAAATCAAAGCACATAAAAATCCAATATTTTTACATAAGGGATATGGTACAGAAGGGAGCTATAAAAAATCCAGTATGTGAGTATTGATGAGCAACTTGTTGATGTGTTGACCAAGCCTCTATCTCGAATAAAGTTTGAATACTTCTGTGACAAGCTTGGTGTAGTCTGAAAAGACTTTCCTCATAAGGAGGAACAATGATGTTGATGTTATAGGCCTTCTTTGCAAGAAGGAACGATGAAGATACGAATCCTCCTTGTAAAGGGGGAGCAGGTTGATTATACAAACCTCCCTGGAAAGAGGGAGTGATGATGAGACTGTCATTGATGATGGGATGGCAGTGATGTTATAGTATGAAAGAGGACAAGTGCACCTGCAGATGCTGATGAAGTCTGACATTCACTTGTGGATGATGGTATCCTCTTTTGAGGATGGTCTTGTGGACAATAACACTCTCTTAATGAGAGTGATCCTATCCCTTACTAGCTGAGGATGGTCCTGTAGACGATACTCTTGCTTGGAGAGTGTTCCTACATTCACTTGTAGATGCCATAGAAAATAACACCTAGTGGTCCTAGATTTAACAAGCTGAGGATGATCTATGATGAGTCATGCACTCAATTGTGGTCGACAGGTTCTGCATTCAGTTGTGACCGATATCTGCATTCAACTGTAGATGATACTCTCACATGGAGAGTGTTCCTACATTCACTTGTAGATGCTGTAGAAAATAACACTCACTTGGGAGTGGTCCTAGCTCTAACAGGCTGAGGATGGTCTACGATGAGTCCTGCATTCAGTTGTGGATGATAGGTCCTACATTTAGTTGTGGACGATAGGTCTTGCATTCATTTGCAGAACATATCTACATTCATTTGTAGACGATGTGGTCATACATTTATTTGCGAACGATCTAGCTGGTCGATGCTATGGACCCTTCTCGTTAAGGGGGAGTAGGCTAATGAGGATTGCATCATCCTTGGATCTATGTCCTAAAGTGATAGGGATTGATCATCCCACAAAGAGATCATGTGTACTGCAGATAGTGGTGCAGAAAAAGATCGAGAAGATCGAAGTGTTGATGTAAAGGATCAAGAAGATCGAAGTGCCGATGCAAAGGATCGAGAAGATCAAAGTGCTACTACAAAGGAATGCAAAGATCAAAGTGTTGCTGCAAAGGATCGAGAAGATCGAAGTGCTGATGCAAAGGTTCAAGAAGATCGAAGTGTTGTTGCAAAGGATCAAGAAGATCGAAGTGTTGCTACAAGGGATCGAAAGATCGAAGTGTTACTGCAAAGGATCAAGTCATCAAGTGGTGCAGAAGATGAAGACTCGGTGTTGTAGAAGATGATGTTCTAGTACTGAATATATTGAAGATATTTCAGTAATTGTTCCAGTTGCTGATGATTGTTTACAACTTCCTATGGCGTATAGATGTATTACCTTGATACTATTGAAGATTCTCTCTCTCGTTACTCCTATAGTTGATGATGTTGTTGTCACTAGAATACCCTTCTCGTTAAGGGTGAGTGTATAAATATTGTAACTTAGAAGAATATTATAAATGTATTTTATTGATGTACCCCAAGGGAGATGTCTTATTCCTCCATCGGGATGTTACTATTGTATTTGGTCATCATAGAGTCATGAGGTATAACCTCCATTATAAGTCGGGTCAATAGTACCCTAATGAATATAATATAATATTGGTTTGAGACTTCCTAGGTGAAGTTGGCCCAGTCGGTTTAGTGGGGCTGACTTGTTAGGTTAAAGTCAAGTGACAAAAAGAGTATAAATAGAGGAGTTGTGTTCCTCGGTTGAACACACACACTCACTTATGTATAGTGCATAAGAGAGAGAGAGAGAGAGAGAGAGAGAGAGACATACCAACAAGGAGGGGGATCACTTGTTTTGGGGTTTTATCTTATACATCTATATAGAGGGAGTTTTGTTGGGTTTTGTTCCCCTTGAGGGTTTCCTAGGATAAATCTGTGTCTATCTTGTGATTGAGTTCTTGATTCTGCATATGCTACTGTTGTGATTTTGGATTAAACACTATTGATATCTAGCTAAGCATATGAAATCTTAACATTACCTCTGTATGAATATCAATAGTGTTAGTTACAAGATTCTGAAGCACATGAGTTGTTAAGTCGGTTGCGATAAGGAAATCAATTTCTTACTTTCTAAATTATTCAAGGGCATCAAGTTGTTGTTCTTGAATGAGATTTCCATGTAGTTCGACAAATTTCAAGTATGATAGTCCAAATAAAATTTCTAAATGATGTGTTTCTTGCTTGGTGCCGTTGAAGATACCTGCTTTTCTTGCAATTTTTTTAAAACATCATGCAAGTAATATTGCTTCCTATATGGCTTCATGTATAAGTTGAATCTTTATTACCTCTTTAGTCAATGTAGATGGCCTCTTTATAAATGGATCTACTAAAAGACACGCATGACTAGCAGGTAAAACTTTGATAAGTTCATCCACTTCCTTTATCATTGTAGCTAAGAGCAACATTGTTTGTCATTGTTTTGGACAATGTTTAACCAACTCTTGAACTTAACTACTAAAAGCAAACTTTAGAATATTGTTTGTCTTACCAATAATTGAGATTGCAATCTCTTCCAATCTCATCAACTATGCACTATGAAAAAGAGGACATTAATGTTGATTCCTATGCCGTTGTTGATAGACCCCAAACAACAAGGCAATTGCATATATCTATAAACTGTGCAATTTTATATGTCATATTGTGTACCTAAATGGCTATTTCCCTTGTGAAAGTAAGAATATGAAATCTTATAGTTGGAATGCATCTAGGACAATAAAGTAATATCTCCAACAAATCGATCTATGGAAATTTGAGGAGAGGCCAGTCAACTTTGTTTCCACATTGTTGTCTCTCAATTCAACCCTTTTCATCAAGGTTGGATAATCCACCATGAACAAAGTTATTTATAGTTGGAGTTTTCATGAGTTTTCATGTTTGAGAGTGAGGGAGAACCTGTGGGTAGATTTAGACCTCGACATTTCGGCTTCAATAACGTTACCCCTCTTCAAGAGGAGATACTCAAGAATCCCAAGTGTTATAGACCGGCTATGGCTAATAAATAATTGTCGTCCTTGTTATTTGATCAATAAGTGCATGACGACTTCTAAGAGCATGTCGTCTTTTCTTTGGAGGTGCAATTATCCAATTAATAAAAGTCCAATTATTTCAAAGTTTTAATATTCTGGATGTTTGATATTTGGAATACCGAATTTTTATTTTTATTTAACTACTTTAACTAATAATTTATTTTATTTTATTTCATGTTGTTGTTGTTGTTGTTGTTGTTATCTATGAAAAACCCTGAAATTCTATTGTTTTTATGTCTTACCTCTTTAATTAGGTTGATGACAAGCGTGCATGAATTGCTTAGCTTCCGGCCATCATTTATATTCAGATTATTTGGGTGTTTTTCTATTTCTATTGCTTTACGGACACGCCTTTTTGAGTAGTGGTTGATGTAGATGACAACCCTTACTTCTTCCACAGATATGGTATTTAGAGGACGTTGAGTGTTCTACTAGAGCTGATTTCTTTGTTCTTTCATGAATGATGTTAGCGTTGTGCTCTTTTAGCCTTGTATGAACCAAGCGACCGATCTCTCCGATATCAAATTTGCCACAGTCACATGGTATCAAATAAACACCTTTAGTTTTTCTTGGGTCCATTTTGTCTTTTGCAAGATCCAACATCCTCCCTAATGAATTAGGTGGAGAGAAAGCAACCCTATTTTTTCCTTATGTAAGATATTGGCTATTTTGTCTGTAGTTCCTTGGATGTAAGGAAGGCTAATTGATTTAATCATATCATCATTCTTTTAAGTTTTTACTTGTCTTTCTATCACCTATGGAATTCTGAATGATCTTTAGATATGTTTTTCTTCATAACCATTTTCTTTGAAGACATCCACCAAGTGTTCAAGTTCATGCGACAAATGTGCCCCATCTAAAACCCACTTATCTCTGATTGATAGAGTAAACCCACTTATCTCTGATTGATAGAGTATTTATGACACCTAATTTTTGGGTTAGATGATGATGACAGTTTGCTTGGATGTATTTATCCGTGTGGGTCTTTTTTTCGATATACTTGATGAGATAATGATCCACCACGGTTTCTTGTGACAAGGACATCCAAGAAAGGAAGTCTCATATCCTCCTCTGCCTCCATTGTAAACTGTATATCATTTGATTGGCTATTCATATGCACCAAAAAATCTTTCAACTTTTCATTTCCATTAGTCCAAAAGAACTATGTCATCAACATATCTCTTCCATTGCTCAAGTTTCATTGGAGATGCACTAATGGCCTTTTCTTCAAAATTTTCCATAAAAATGTTAGCAACAATGGGGGAGAGCGAGGATCCCATCGCCACATCGTTTGTTTGTTCATAAATGTCTTCACAAGGATGACAATTATTTATTAGACATGGTTGGCCTATAAGCACTTGGATTTCTTGAGTGTCTCCTCCCAAAAATGAGATGCGCTTTTAAGCTCAAAACGTGGAGGTCTAAATCTACCCACATGTTCTCCAACTCGCTCTCAAAGTTATTTAAGTCAAACGCTACAGCTCATGAACCTTCTCCATAGTCACTAAGTGAACACAAAAAGGGAACTCGTCCACCGTTTCTTCTCTTCACATCGACATTGTATATGCATATTTTGGAATCCAAAACACCCTTACGGTATCTGGATTTTGAGTAGGGTTTGCTCGTAATCTGATGATAACATCCAGCTAGATGTCTCCTCATCAATATAATTTACAACAATGACCCGAACGCTGGAGTCTAGAGACTACGAGTTTGTATGTTGCATACTCTCTGGACTTGCTTCGAGAGAGTATGAAGTCGCTCCTCCATGTAATAACCTTGGAAACATTGCGAATTGAAGAATGAAGTGGCTCCTCCATGTAATAACCTTAAATATGTATGGTAGAGATTATACGCAGCTATAACACGTTCAACTATCCCTTGCTTCATGGAAACCCTAATCTGTTAAGTTAATGTGTGTCATTGGAGATACAATCACTTCATGGAGAAGATAGAATGATGGTGCTTCCATGATTTGCTGTGCTAGACAAACCAATGCATCAATTCCATTCTATCTCCTGTATACAAATCAACTCCATTTTATATCTGCGTGACATACAAAAATCTGAACCAACTCATCTCACAGGTCATTTGTTAATTTGACCATGACCGAAGCAACAACTCGCAAACATTGAAATTAGCACCGTTATGAGTTAATGAATTGAATTATAAAGGTTCACTTAGTGGTTGAGTTTAACGCCATCTAATCTTTTCAAAGAATGGACTAAGCAGAATCTAGATTCCTCCATTCGCACAATGATTGAAAGAGTTGTTTGAGTTGCATCTGGGTATTTCTATTGATTCACTAACTTTTCTCAGGTAGTTGAATGCCAAATTATCTCTGGTGACTACAAGTTTCAGATAAGGTTTGAACGAAGCTCCTTTGACAAGTCATGGCTATGATTTTGTGACAAATTTGGAGTTAATGAGATTTTCAATGAATTAGTTGTTGTAAGGTTGTATGGCGTAGTAAGTTTGTCTCCACAAAGATCGAGAGCCATTGATGAAGGTTTCTCGAAATGAAGTCAAAGGAAGGAGTAGCATTCATCTGGCCATTCGTAGAAAACATTCTTGTCTATAGAAGTTGCAAACGAGTGCATGCTGTCTCAAAACAATCGGAGTCCCCATTCTTATGGTAGAGAATTATGTAATGATTAACTATTGATGTTTCTAGTAGACTGATCTTGCACGAAATTGAATATGAATACACTATAGTATTTGCTAATGATCATTGATCTTGGCACCACATCAAATAAGACGAGATTATCTAAGTCTTGAACCGAGAGCATTCAGGTTCATATAGTAGTTGAAGAGGCACGATCTTAGCTTATTTGTGATCATGGAGACTTATATTATTTATGCATAGAAAAAGTTTTTATTTTGAAAATTAATCCAACTTCAACATCAACATTAAATTGTAACTTGTAAATAGTTTGTTTGTAAGTTTACTTGTAGTTTGGTACTTGCAATAGTTATTTTTATGAGTGTCAAATCAAAATTAAGTTGAATCCTCCTTGTTTTTTGTGTTGGACTTTTAATTATTGAATTTTATTCTTAAAGGGTGTAGTTGCAAGAAGCTCTATGAGATCTTGACCGGTTCTTAAAATGGCTTGGACTAAAATAATATTGGAGTTACCGAACACTTCTAATACTCATTGTTGTTGATAATGTAATCACAATCAACAAAGCAACTCTTCAATTTGTGTTAGCTTGTATGTAAGATCTACATTCCAAAGTGGAACTTCTCAAGACTCGACCACAACTACAACATAATGAAAAACAGTGAAGGAATCAACATTTTGAACTAGTTCTTGTTCAGAACGGACCTCTTTTTGAATTTGATTCCTATTAGCATCAACACATGATCAACTCAGTGAAACAACTTTAGAAGCAGTTTCAAAAGAAGATGAAGTTTATCATGAACAAGTTCAATTAAATCTATACCTTGGGAGGAAATTAACAACAACAAACATAGAATAAGACTTAGATATATTAAGGAAGTGGCCTCTCATATTCCAAATTATTCTGGACCAATCAAGTTTTGAAGTTGTTTATTCCTTCAAGAAAAATCAACTTTGCATGTTCAAGTTCAACATCGGAATGCTAAGTACCAACATCTTCAACAAACTAACCACATGGAGGTTCAATGTTGTGATCTCCATCTATGTAATCATTGTGGAAAGCATAATTATTCTTCATATAGATGTTCAATGTGGAAGAAACTAGCAAGATTAAATATTCACTATGGGTGCATCGATTCTTGGTGATGATCATTAACATCCAAGAAGATACATTAATCATACTGATTAATTCAGTCTCGAGTATTAATAAATATTGTAATAGAAAGTCTTGTTGCTTCTCACCTTACACCTGATAGGGGCGAATACCATATATTGAAAACCATGCTTCAAGTTTTGAAGCCCTATCAATTGGGAAGATTGCTCAGTAAGCAAAATTCTACACTTCATGAACAAGCGATATTGAACCTAAACCATAGTCAGAGCGAGAGTCGAAGTTGTAGCCAAGAGCTAGAGTTAGAGCTAGGTTCTAGAGCATGCTTTGTTTTGTTGTCATCCTAAATTACCATTTAGTATAAGACATCAACTTCTACTAACCCTTATTTTGTGGCCATCCTAAACCAATGATAGAGTAGAAGATATCAACTTTTGTTAACCTTTGGTTTGTGGTCATCTTGAACCACCATTTAGTTGAATAAATTAACTTATACTAACTATTGGTTTGTGGTCATCTTAAATCACCATATATATAATGGTTTGTGGTCATCCAAAACCACCATTTAGTAGAAGACAACATCTTCTGCTAGCCATTGGTTTGTGGTCATCCAAAACCACCATTTAGTAGAAGACAACATCTTCTGCTAGCCATTGGTTTGTGGTCATCATAAACCACCATCTAGCTATTGGTTTGTGGCCATCCCAAAACCAACAATTTAGATAACACTTCAATGATATTACATCTTCACCAACTTGGAAAATGATCATATTGGAAATTTTCAGCCATTGGTTGGTATCCACTTCCAAATTTCAACTTTCTTTAAAAAAGATGCTTGGACTCACAAATGTCAAACACCCCTTCAAATTAAGGAGGGCAATGGAAACCTAATCCTTAGGGCTATGGTAAAGTATGTTTACTATTCACATGCAAAGTCTTAGGTGAAAAGGAAGATTCATAGTGGAGTCCAAGAGACTTCTTGAAATATGAAACCAAAGGTCATGACTCAATGTATTTAGATGTGTATCATATCAATGGAATGCATCACATGTTTATCTTCATTTAGACCAGTCTAACATTCATGAATACACGGATAATTTAGAAATTGATGCCATCAATAAATTCATCCTTTACAATACAAAGGCAATGTGATTGTGTGTTCCATTGTATGAATAAAAGAGAAGAAAATGGAAGAGTGAGAAGAAATAATTCAAGAGGTTGAGTAATAGAAGGAGCTTAACTTGATCCTTTAAAAGTAAATATGCAAATTGTTTGTCCCGATGGTTGGGGGGATAATAGGATCGGAGAGCATATGATGCATTCATTCATTACCTGCGTGGTGAATCGGATGCACTAAACATAGGGATCGGGTGTAGCAAATATGTAATAATTAATAATTGTACATTATTTACTTTATAATGCATATTTGCATTATAACATCTATATGTTTTTATTAATGCTCGGGATATTTATACATATGCCACCGTCATTTGTTCACATTTTTAAAAGTGTATTTATTTTCATTTATGTGGGAATATGGGCATCATTTTTACACTAAGAATGTCGATGATGAACATAACACGCTCGACTATGGAGTGGAAGTTGAGTTTGATCAATCTATTCATGCTCACCGTCATGATTAAAACATAATAGAGGGAAATTTAGGTTGCATGAAAAAGACAAAAGATATCATGCAAGTGGATTTCTTATATTTTCAATGTCTTATTTTTTGGTGCAAGTGGTTGGATACCTTTGAGCACAGTAATGTAAAGGAACATTGTGACAATGGGTTAATATGTATCAAATCTAGAAGGATGTGGGATGAAACTAAGGAGCCTTATGTTTTCCAAAAACACTACAACCAAGTGTTTTTTTACCCATGTTTGTTGGATTGGGATGATGATTCGTACTAAGACATGACCCTAGTTCAAAACATCTTTTTGAGAAAAACGATGTTATAATCCCAAGCAAGGAAGATTATAATCACGGTAATGGCAATGGAGAGTGGCATGTACAAGTTTTATTTCAACTTTTATATTGTGGATGTTCCATTTTTTTATTGTTATCTATAATTGACCAATTATGTTTTATTATTTGTTTTATGGCGTTGGAAATTTAAAGTTAACAACAAGCATTTTCAACCATCATGTAAAAAACTTTATGGATACGGATAACATACATGATGATATCCACATAATTAAAGACAACACATGTAAGTTGTTCCTTCTTCTTTGGTATTTTACATTCTTTTTTTTAACAGAAATTCAGAGCTATTGTACTAAACAGTTAAAATCAGCCAAAAAATATTACAAAAGTTTAGCTTGTGGCTTTAGTAGAAGGCTCTTATTCTCTATATGTATTATTCCTACCAAACTTCCTTCTTTATACAAAATTTCCAACTGGTTGCCAACATTTTTCTTTCCTACTACAAAATTTTGAGAGTTATAGATTCTGACAAAAATTACATAATAGGATGCAAAAATACATAACAAGCGACTAAGGAAATCAAGTAGTCAAAAAATTCCTTTATAACTATCATGCCTATCCCAGTTGAACTTGCATCGGTTGGACCACTGAGGCTTCTTCTATATGTCATGCATATTTTTTAGAGAAGTTTTGTCCACAACTACCCTCAATTAGTCTTGTCAAATCCCCCACTTCCTTCTTGATTTATTCCACAAGTTCCAACTGCTCTCTCAGATTTCCATCAATGTTGTCAATTATGGACTCTATTCAAGCAATCCTAGTGCTATTGTACTAATCGACATCTATTAGTTTGAAATATTTGGTGGACTCCCACTATGCATTTGTTGACAAACCTCAAAACTTTCTTGTAGTCCTCAAATAACCCCTTAATGTTGGCGTATATCTCTTACTAATGTGACATTTTCCCTTGCCTTTCTTCTATTAAGAGCTCAGTTCCTTTTTTTCACTAAACGAATCCCACTCTCGGAGGCCAAAAGTTTGTAAAGGTCCATCCCTACCTCTAGGTAGGACCACGGAGGAGAAGATGCTTCCAAAAATTACTAACTCAGAGAGAGTCTGACTAAGACAATCAACTGACCCTAAACCATAGTAAGAAGAATCATCACCATCTTGACCTAGGTGAGGGTCTATATCCTCGCCTTTCATATCACTTTCCCCAATTGCACTTGATTGTCCCTATACTATTTGTCTAAGAGATGGGTCTACTCCATATTTGGCGTTAAAGGCCTCATAGATTATCTTTCCACCTTTCTTAACTATACCGTCGACTAGTGCCAACCAACATGGACTCTTGTACGACGCATCCCATTCCACGTGAATGTTGTAATGGGGATGAAAGGGGAGTGCCATCCTCATTAAGGAGGTCAAGCTGCTAGAATGTGTAATCATATACTTGATACTTTTTTCTGTCTTGCTTAATGAAACTGCCCTTTTCTTAGTCATACCCTTTTGTAGACTTTGTCATGGAATCCTTTTTTATGTGGGGGACTGTCCTCCACAACTATCATGTTGGGTATGTGTTATATTCTTTGCATGTGTGTGGGGAGGGGAGATGGGTTGCGCACTATTTTCAGCTATTTTGGGTTGTTTTATGAAAATGTGTACTTTAATCCTGGTTATGGGATTGACATCTATTTTCTAATCTAGGTTAATAGATTAGGGTATCGAAAGTTGCATAATACCTATATTTTGTATTGTGAGTGATTCATAATGATAATGAGAAAATAGGATGTGTGGATCCAAGGTTTGTTGGTTTTCCCGGTTAAGGGTTTCCAGGGTAAATATCTATGTTTTATGTGTGAATGTTGTGGTGTAATCTCTATTTTGCTTAAAAGAATCGGTATGCTTTGTTTCTTTACACAAGTTTAAAACTTAAATCATTCTCATCTCAAGTCGTTCTCATTAATTAGTTAGACAATCGGCGTATTCATTATTTTCTCTCTTTACTTGACACTTAAAAATGGAGTTAGGGAGAGGAAGCTTCACGATTCTCTTCTAAATTCTGCCAAGTTTCACCATAATTTATTCTTGTGTTTTTCTCATGTTTTGAATGAACATTCTTGAATCTCCTATCACTAAGAGGTTTGAAACATTGAGGTTTTAGACTAATTCCATTCCTTGCAACAAAGACATCCACTTTGCTTGGTTGTCCATCTTCCTTCCCAAGCCCCACGTAATGGTACTAACTATTTTTCCTCTTGGATAAAAAATGATCCCTCCCGTACCCATTGCCCTAGGTATTTTACATTCTTCTAGTAAAATTCTAAGTGTTTTAAAATTATATAGATAATATTCAATGCAAAAGAAAACACTTAGATTTAAAGCAACTAATTATGGTTAATTTCACATATAAGCATAGAAAGTTGGTCAATTTAGATAATAAGTTGCTATTGTGGTTAATTTCACATATAAACATAAAAAGTTGTAAATTAATTATAAGGATAGCATACATGATGGTATCCACATAATCAAAGCCACGCATATTTATGTCACTAAACATACAAACCTGAATAATATTTTTTTAAACATTGTTTGAATTTGTATGCCTAGACTATTATATTTTAAACTCATATAGATGATATCCAATGCAAGACAAAACAATGAGATTAAAGGCAACCAATTATAGTTAATTTCATATATAAGCATATAAATTGGTTAATTTCAATAATAAGTCACTATTATGGTTGATTTCATATATAAACATAGAAAGTTGTAAATTACTAATAAATATAGCATACATGATGATCTCCACAATCAAAGACGCGTAATTATGTCACTAACCATACAAACATGAAAAACATGTTTTTAAACATTTCTTTAATTTGCATGCCTTCACTATTATTTTTTCAAGAATTTTGGTGTTACTTTTTATGAGCATGATTATTGTAGAAAATTGAAATTAGGTTATCTTAAATAGAGTTAAACATTATATCACATCTCTAATTTAGATCACTAATGCACAATACATTTTCTAAATCAAACAATATCCACAAGACATGAAAATACATCTAAACATACATGAATGGTATCAACATGATATACATCAACATCATCATGATACAGGAATACATAATATATATGAATGATAATATCAAAATCAATATACATCCCTAGTCAAATATATATGTAAAAGATACATAAAGACAATCAAATATACACATGTGATCAATAACTGCTATGAGCTAGTTAGTCCACCATCAGAGCTAGAAGCATTGGTACCTCCAGCACCAAATCTAGAGGCATCAATGCTCTTCCAGATAAAAATGTATAGTGGAACAACTTGGTATATCTCTCCCATATAAACTATATCACCTAATGCAACAATCACATCTGATGTTCCACTAGTTGGTCTAACAATGAAGGGGAAGAGGGTGATCGATCAACTTGTGTAAGAGGAGATGGCGTTCAATCAGTATGTGGAAGAGGAGAGGGTGGAAGGTTGGACCGAGGGGGAGAAGAGGGTGGTCGATTGGCTTGAGAGAGAGGAGAGGATGGTTGGTCAACATGTGGAAGAGAATAGGGTTGTTAGTCATCTCGTCGGAGAGGAGAGGGTGGTCATTTGACCTATGGAGTAGGATAGGATGGTCTATCGATGTGGTGAGGAGGAGAGGGTGGTGGTTCAACTAGTGGAGGATAGGGTAGTTAGTCATCTTGGTGAGGAGGAGAGTATGATTTGTCAGTCAATGGAGGAGGGGGTGGAGGAGAATCCAAGTTGCACAAACAATAAGACACATCAATAGCATAATATCAGAGGAAAATATTGGCCATATAGCTTCTAGCTTAGGATCATCCATCATCTGTGGAACCCTTGTAGACGCACTCCCTCCCGAGCCAAAAGTCCAAATAAATGATCCTCCAAATCTTAACAAAATTTATGATCTAGCTTGCGTTGTAGGTCGAGTATCTAGATCCAAGGTATCTCATAAGCCTCGGGCCTCCTTATCATGTTGGGGGGTGACCTCTCGAACATATGTGCCAATATTTGCAAAATAGTAGACAACATTAGTTAGATAATTTAAAGAAAATGTTACAATAAATTGAATGTGAATTAAATAAGAGAAAAAATGCAACTATATTGATCAAAACATAAAACTAATATTACCTTTATCGTTTGATCAACCATCCTAGGTGAATAGGATGCTTTCACACCCTTTCCAGTCCAACCCTGCATATGGGTACTTCATGAGATCCATGGTGTGATCATCTTCACTCAAAAGCGTATCCAATACATCTAGATTGATCCTACTAGGGAACTATGGTTTGTCCCTCTTGGGCATCATCTGCCCCCACATACGAACATGTGCATCATTCCTTGACTTAGGAGGGAGGGGGTCGAATGATACTATAGTGACTAAAGACCTCTCAAAAAATAAGCAAAACAACTCTAAAACAAATGGGAAGGTCATCCTCCCAGAAAAAACAAAATGAAAATGCTCTAGAGCTATACAAAACTATCACAAAAAATGGTATACCACATAATCAATCTATGACTCTGCAGTGAATAATCTATATAGTGCAATAGAGAGAAACTAGTTCATTACCTAATATGAGGTGTAGACCATAAGAGAGAGGCACCTAACCTCCTTACATTGAATGAAGAAATACACAATTGGCCACCAACATCATATAAGTCACCATGAGAAATTATGTCCCCACTTACATATCATTGAATATATGTTGGTTGGACCTCTCCTACAATGCTAGGTAGGAGCTTGAAGAAATGGGAAAACTCCTCCTCTCTCCTCAATATACTAGTAATGGAATAAATGTCTCTGCTGTGGGATGGAACTACAAATTGAGACCGACCTTGAATTCCTACCTAACATGATTCCAACGACAAATGAGTTTCCTCAATAAGAGAATCTGTCCCCTAAGAGATATCGCCTCCTCATAAAACTTGAGGCCAGCATTCCTCAAGAGATCACAACTCTCTATTATAATTGGGTAAGGATACAATCCCTCTCCCTCTCCTCCCATTCCCGTATAAATTTTTAGGGGCGACACACTGTTGTTGGTGCTCCTGCCACTTTTATACATATTGTCTCTCATTCACATACAACTTTCATTAGGTGCGCACACACAATTATATTGATCACATACCATTGTTAAGATCTTATTAATAAATTTGAAATAATCACTTGATATCGGAAAACATCATCCTCAGTCAGAGGAAATGTGAATATAATGCTAAAGTTTTTTAATAAGAATCATTGCATTTTTTTCCAAACTATCCATTTAGTGGTCTCATATGTGCCACTCTAAATCACATAGTCCTCATTTATAAATTAACAATATAATTATTGTTTTGAAAACAAAATGTTTAACATTTATGGTGCAACATAAAAAATAAAAAACACTACTTCTGGTGCTCAGCGTTTGCGATGTGACGTAAAAAATATATTGCACCTTTAATGCTAAGTGGAAATTTCTCTCTCAAATAGGTGCACTGGTATCATAAATGCTCATATAAATATAACGGATTGGTTCTAGTGCTTCATTACATTAAGAGCACCATAAACAATGCAGTGGTTCTTTTTTACCTTAAGCGCACTATACATGGTGTGATATAAAATATATATTGCTTCGTTAATGGTGTGTGGAATTTTAATATATGGTATTAGTGATAATTCTAAACATTGTCGATGCGTCAAAAACATCTTGATGCATCGCATATGCTACACCAATTTAATACAGCACACAACCATAAGATAAATTCATAGTTAATTTATAGGCTTTCTAGTGTGGTTATATTATCCACAAGCATTGTTAATGGTGTTTTCATATATAATTAAACAACGTGCCCCATTAAAATTTTATAGTTTTCTAGTGTCTTTATCTTTATATTATCAGTAAGCATTGTGTTTGGTGTTTAATATTAGTCAACGCCACTAATGGTGATTTGAAATATTATCAAGAGCATCAGAATATCGTAGCCCTAATGTTTATTTCTATTTTATCTAGTACATTCATAATATCCATAAGCATCGTAAACTATTTTTTTGGATATAGTTAAACAACACGGTCTGGTTTAAATTATGTAGTTTTCCTATGTGTTTATCATACCATGAAGCACTATTAATGTTACTCTCGTATGTTAAATTATGCATTGATACAGCTAGGTATATGGGTGACTTTTTATTCTTTCCCAATGCATTGTTAATATTAGTCAACACCTTTAATGACGCTACACCATATGAACGTGGCCCTAATGTGTATTGTTATTTTAATTTTATTTGATGTGTTTACAATATTAGGACACGTCGACACCAATACGCCCATTAACCCATTGTTATTAACAATGTGCTTTGCTTGTGTTAACACAATGTTATTGAGCTAGGTTGCCAAGTGCGCGAGGGGTCCTGTTTGACCCCGGAGAAATAGAGAAGCAATATTATGCGTGGGGATTGGGAGAACAGTCTCACAATCAAAAGAAAGCATTGGCGCTATGAAAAGGGATATATCAAGCCAGGAAAAGAAGGATAAGTTTCATAACCATAGTGGGAGACACAATGCTAATCACTAGAAAACATTATTTATAAGAAGATTCCTAAGGATGGGCCTCTAGGAAATCTAATGTGCAAAATTATGCATAGTATGGCAAACATGGCATGTAGCCTTGGCCAAGGTGATCTCGTGTTAGGTGGTGAAATGGTTGGATTTCATAGTGTCCCATAAAAATCCTCAGATAGTCGAATTATTGTATAGTTAGTATGGGGAGCACCTCATCGAATAAGTTATTTAAATATTTCATAGGAAATTGGTATTCAATCTCCAAGTAGCAATCTTTAAGCATGCAAAACCATAAGGGTTATGAGATAAAACCATTTGAATTGAGGATAAGTACAAGCAATCAATCGAATAAATTGATGGCTCATGACAACGAGCATGAGCATTCTAGTATTATGGTGAATCTTAATGTTTTGATGTATCGGCTGCTACGGGGAAATCCTTTCCAGGTTGGCAGGGGCATAAGGGACGAGCATAACCATGATTACAAGTGAGTGGATGAATACTATGAAAGGGAAGTCTTGGATGTGCAGGCGCATTCCCTATTCGAATTTTTTGTTTCTTTGAGGCAAAAGGAAGACTTCCAGAGGCATCTGTTTGGTGGCATATTAATCGCGTCCCCAATTTATTGTTTTGTGTCATTGAAGGAGGACAAGTTCGGGGATGAAGGCCTGCATTATGTTCTTGTGACCATAGTAGCATAATTCGAGTACGAAATGGATACGAATACGATTCGATATGAAAAAAAAAAATAGGTAACTAAAGAATCCAATACGAATAAAATATGGAAGTAGACTTCTTATATATAATATTTTTAATTAAATATACAACGATATATATAACATTTATATATAGTTAAACATATACAATATTTTAAACCAAAATTACTCTTTAAAAATAGAAAAAGATATTGCACATAGTATAAGAGACAAAACTCTTAGTTATTAATAGTTATTAATTATTTTAAGAAGAAAGTAAATAATATTTACCACTATTTACATTGGAATTAATTAATTAATGTTTAAATTGTGTTAGGGTTAACTTTGACTCCTGAATGACTCCAGAATGAGCAAGGATGTAAGTGGTTTTGGGCACATGGTTTTGGTAACCTATAAATCTAGTGTTGCTATTATATTTGCATATTTATTTTCTTTGGCCTATTTTTATTCTTATTAAATTGAATTACAAAGTATGAAATTGAAAGGTATTTATTTTATAGTGTTCTAATAATTAAAATGTGGCTTTTTAAAATTAATTTTTAAAATTAGCCCGTATCTGTATTACACATAGATCGAATATTCGACGAATTTGAATTTGTTCGAAATTTCCGTACACAAAAGGCCAATACAACCGAATTATGCTACTATGCTTGTGACCTGGTAAAAACATTGTTCATATCTGTGAAATACTTTGTACAAAAGTAATTAGTCATCATTTGAATAAGGATTATCAAAGTATTGAAGGACTATGCAATCCCCATAATAGAATGTCTTCTTTAGTTTCTAGTTATACTCTATTTGAGGATGAGAGAGCCTATGTAGAAAAATTATTTTGTTTGGTTTACCCTTGAATTCTATGAAAGGAGTGAAGACACTTCGTATGCATTGAAACTATTGAGTTGTATAACTCAATAGTTGTACTCTAGCCAGAAGTTTA
This sequence comes from Pseudotsuga menziesii, assembly GCA_001517045.1. NCBI lineage: Eukaryota > Viridiplantae > Streptophyta > Pinopsida > Pinales > Pinaceae > Pseudotsuga > Pseudotsuga menziesii. Next base: position 126,142 of record LPNX010069374.1, read on the forward strand.
GAGAAATAAATTGTCGTGACTTGGATTTTGCAGTTTGTAATTATCAAGGGTTTAAGAAAATTGCAGTTGTTGTTTTTTAGTGTGTTGGTAAGTGTCCTTTCTTTGATCTCATGGAGAACCCAGGAGAGAAAATGTTAAATGTGCAACAACATGAGGAAGGCAATGATGAGGAGGTTCTTTAGAAGTTGATTCAGAGAGAATAAATTGGAAAAAGATAATCATCAGTTGAGGTATATAATCAGAAGGATCAACACCATATCCTATCTACATTTCACCAGTGTCAGCAAGTATAAAATTCACTTTATTCCCAATATAGCCATGGAAAAACCATATGGCAGATTCTTAAAGTAGCAGAAAAATATCAAAAATATTAAGAAGCAACTTCAAAAGCAAAATATCTTCGAATCGTATGATTATGGAAGTGTAAATGAAAATCTCTAACCATAAGAACTCTACTAGCTCTCCAGTGATTTACCTAATGCGGATTTAAAGTACCAAGGAGATGATAGAACATAATAAGAAGGATCCTACCAATTCATTTGTGGAAGGCATATAGAAGAGATTGTAATGGTTGTTTTTAGTAATCTTTTTTTGCATATTTCCTAATTTTCTATACATGCATAGACTCTGTGGCACTTTTTGTCGATTGTATTTCAAAAAAATTGATCGACAATATCGATATAGGACTTTGGAAACAAATTGGATCGATAGATTTTTCTCCAATATTGTGAAATTATATGTACAGAGATCATAATCAAACATTTTGTTTGTATCTCTAGGATGTTCATTCAGGTCGCATCCTACTTTTTCAATATAAATACAAAGTATCCATTCTTGTTAAAAAAAATAGAACCTTATCAAGGGGTATCTTGGGAAAATAAACATGTCATTTAGAATGTGTCTTGTGTATTAACTAGGTGCACCAATTTGTTTGGTGTGAGCTGAAGAACTTAAATGCATCATGCAAGTTTAAAACTTAAACACATTGCTTGCTCTCTTGTTGTTCAATGAGGCATGGTTTCCACATACACCAAAAAAAATATTTCCAACCATTTTGAGAAACCAATCACAATCCACTAGTCAACCAAGGGATGGGAGGAATTTGATAGAGGTGGCACTTGAGGAGACAATAGTACAATGTTGATATGCAATGGTGTATATTGCTCTTAAGTAGTGAAACATGTATTAACAATGAAATTATTGGTCACTAAATTTGTTTATTCTACCTTACTTTGGTGCATTCTATGACAGTTTACATTGGTGCTCTTTTTTATTACAAGTGCATCGTTATGCTATTAAAAAATCCCTAGTGCGATGTGCAATTGGTGAAGTCGCCCTAGTGCAGTTAAATGATAGTGGTGCACTAAGGATGGAAGATTTTAAAATATATCAAAATATTTTTTTTTCCTGTCGATGAACTTGTTAGTGTGCCATATGCATATATGCACCAATGCATTTATTTATGTGAAATGCACTAGTTCTGAAATATTTACGAAACTTTGGTTGGTTTATTTTATTATTAAATAATTTACAACACTTCGGTGATCCATAGTTTGTGACACATCGATGCTCCACATAAGTTATTGAGCATCGTTGCATTGCTTTAAATATGGAACACCATTTAGATATATAAAAAATAATAATAAACAAGGGTATCTTTTCAAAAATATTTGATAGGATTATGTGCATTCCATGTCTTAATCCCCTAGTGTGTTATGTTAGCTTAAATGCACCATAGAGTCTATTGCAGATGTAAAAACAAACATATTTTTGAATTTGATGTTGAAATATTCTGACATTGGTGTGTGTAATATGGTTATAAACCGATGTTTATTTTATATTAGTGCACCGATGCATGAGTTCAATTCAAGAGCGCCAATCATAAAACCTTTGCTATCTTCTACTAGAAGCCTCTGCTATAAACAAAGGAGAGTTTTTTTGGGAAGGTTCTACAAAAACCTCCACTATAAACAAACAAAGGAGATTCTTTTGGGGAAGGTTTGATCCGGATTTATGCAGGAACGCAACAGAATACACAAATAACCATAGAAACAAATATGCAGCAGAAATAACACTTCATTTCATTAATCAATAACTGAAACTTGTTTACATACATAATGGAAATAACTAGCTAGAGTGCTGGTAGCTTATCTCTGAGAAGAGATGTGGCGGCTACCTGCCTCTGAAATCTGTGTTACAATGAGGCTCGAAGGCCTATATATTATTGAGAAACAATGGAAACCCTACACATCCAAAAACCTAACCCTAGGAGGTGAAACGCCTTAATGTGGGCCCCGTTGGGTAACTTGGTACATCAATTTCCCTGGGTCGTAACTTTAGCATACTACCTCCGTTTGACGCGCATCATACATCGTTAGAAAGATCTATTTAAGGACTACATCCATAACCAACAAATATGAAGTCCAGAATGGACTCATATTTGCTCGACCATTCGATGCCGAAAAAACGTCGTTTAGGGCCTCAAAACGGCTCCAAAAATTTAGGACCCGAAAACTGCCAAAAATAGTAAATTGTGCTACAATTTAGGAAACTGGAAAACTGAAAGAAACAATGGTGGGGTTCCAAGAGGAATAGGTGGGTGGCCACCAATATCCTCCTGGATCAAGGTTCTAAAAAACCTTTGTTATAAGGTGTTTTCTGGATCAAGGTTCTAAAAAACCTTTGTTATAAGGTGTTTTCCTTGTAGTGAGTAAATGGAGGGTGCTCAAGGTCAGATCATGTATCCTTCTAATGGGAAGCTAGCTGCTACTCTTATGCATGCCACAGCAAAAAAATGTCATGATGTACTCATCAATTATAAGTGTCCTAGGGCCCCTGCCTCGTCCCTCTAGAACTATTGGTGCCCCCCACCAAGATAACCCCATTGGAAAGTAGATGTCCTTGGAATCTGAGTGAAGAATTGCATGGCCAACATGAAAAAATTGCTCACATGGATCCTAGTACTCAACCAATTGATGTAATAATGCACCTTACTGCCTCTTTTTGGTGCTATGAAAGAATTTTAGGAACACGTTGTCTTGCGAGGCATATAATGTTGACTAGTGCCTTTGGATTATTGAATTTATGTGTTCATGGTATCTCTCTTCCCACTCTATCGTGATGTATGGACCTGCAAAAAATTGTTGAAAATATGGATTAGTTTTTAGGTTTTTTTTCATTTTTGGGGTTGGTCACAACTATTTCCCCAAGCAACCGTAGAGGCTCACAAGTTTTGAACACAACAACTATAAGTGTATTTGTCTACTTGTGGTTCTTGGGTGCCAAACTTGCAATTAAGAAATCCTAGACCAAATGGGGTTTGGCACACCATGCTAAAATAAAAAGTTAACAAAATTTAAAAACTCAATAATGAAAATGCAGAGGGGGGTGAGAGGTTCTAACTAGTACCCAAAAATAAAAATCTTGTCTCTCAAATATTTCAAAATACAAGCTTAAATTTTGTAGGGGGGAATATTTATTACAAATTCACCAAGTCGCTTTGGTGAAAATGTAAAAATGAACCATATTTCTATTATTTGAACCTATCGGTGACCCAAATTTCACCATTTTAACCTTTCAAATGACCTTTTTGTGACACTTTTTATTATTATAAAAGGCAACAATTACCTCACATATTTTCTCAAAATATTTATTTAGATTTTCCCATTTCTTCTACTAGCTTAGTTGATCATGTGCATAATATTAAGATTCGGAGTAAATATTAAATGTTGTAAAGGAGACCCACTAGAGTGCATACGAGATGCGGGAAGATTCAACGTACTCCTGGATGATGTATGTAATGGCGATTTAACGTACACCTGGTGGGGGTTTGGATCGTAATCATTGGTAGGTTGGTTGACTCTTTTATGGGTTTTTAACCTGTGATTTAACCTATTTCCTTAGGATCGTGTTCTGTGTTTCCATTTGGATGGTGTAGATCTTATTTATCATACACCTGGTGGGAGCATTTTTAGATTTGTGTCTTTTGTGGTCAGCTGGAGCGTGTGTTATGACGTTTTGCATCTGGTGCATTCAAGTCCAAGATTATCTGGCATTGGGTCCTGTGATGGATTAATGCGCTGATCTCTCGGGATTTGTTTTGATAGCTTGATTGTTAAGCTTGTGGTTTCCGTTCTTTGTAAGGTTTAGCGATGATTTTTTTTGGCATCGATCTATCCCTTGCCTTGTAGTTTTGGCGTCCAAAAATCCCTTTCCTTGCAGTTTTGGCGACGATCTGTCCCTTGCCTTGCAGTTTTGGTGACGATCTATCCATTGCCTTGGTTTTTGGCGGTGGATTTATCTGACGGAGTTTGTTTAAAGCGCATTTACGGTTGTATTATCTGGGCAGTACTTGTTAATTTCATGTCTCTCCAGGACTTGAAAGCACTGGCGCGCACCCCACCCAAGATACATAAGTCTTTCATCCTTGCGGGCGATGGTTTGGTTACTTGGATGGAGGTTTTGACACAATGCGCTGAGGATTTTTCCTCTGATGAAGGATTCAATGATCAGTTTGAAGTGCAGACTCCTGTGAAGTCTGGAGATTTTGCAGTGGAGATGGCTGATAAGCCGAAGGGTCTGAACATGGCGAATATAGAAAAGGTTCATTCTGGAAGGGAATCGGAGATTAGTTTTATGGGTAATATTTTTGGGTGTCCTGGTGATGGGTTCGGGTGTAGACCTGGTTTAGAATTGGATAATTGCGTTGATAGTCCTTTCAAACTTTTTCCAGAAGATACGCCTGTTTTCGATGATGGCATTCATCTGTCAAAGGTTATGAACCAAGTGAAAGGTTTGGAATTTTCATCAGTGGATTCCCCAATGGAAGGTCATGTGGATTTTTCGATGGAAGGTTCAGTGGTATCGTCGGTGGTTACCCCTTTTTATAAGAATTCTCGGCATGGGAAACGCAGAACTGTTCATGTTATTAAAATAAAAGATCTGAATCCTGTCCTATTAGTAGTTGGCGCAGATGTTAAATTAAATGAAGTTATTTTGACAAATGCGCATACACTTGTTGGGCATTTCGGAGGAAGAAAGTTCAATGCGACGGGTTTGAAGAAGGGGGTTTCTGAAACCTGGATGGCCTGCATTTCTCATTGTCCGGAGGTGTATATTTTGCCGAGAGGTTGGATTGCATTCAAGTTTTATGATGCGTCGGATTCGGATTCCATCCTTGCTGGTTCATGGAGATGGGAGGGTTCTGGTCTTCTCCTAAAGAGGTGGACTCCGTTATTCGACCCGCGCACTGAAAGGTAAGATATAATACATATTTGGGTTAAACTGCCAAACCTTCCCTTTGAGTTATGGTCCCTTGATTTTTTTTAAATGGTCGGAAACTCATTAGGAACTTTTCTTGAGGCTGACCTATCCTTTCTTCAATCTAGTATTTGTTGTTTGAGGAAAATTTTAGTTCTTATAGACATTAGTTGTGGGTTGGTGGCTGACTTGAAGATTTCAAAAGGTAATTTGAGTTTTATTCAACCCTTGGACTATGTCGGGGTTCCGTTTAAATGTATTAGATGCCATAAACATGGGCGTTTAGTTTCAAATTGTAAATTTCCTTTTCATGATCTGGGTGGGATGGAAAAACCTGTTTGGAGGGTGAAGAAACCTGGGAGTTTGAATGGGGTTTATCGTGAAGAAGGGTTGGAATTAGTCCTTGATTTAGTGGAGGTTGATGCTGGATGTAATCATGGGTCAGTTCCTTTTGTTCAGCCTTCTGATATTTTGGTTCCTATTGACCCGGTTGTTGAATTGATACCTATTAGTTCGTCTGTTATGGGTTTTTCTGGGTTTTTACCTGATGCGGGGTTGGTTAATTTAGGCTCTGGTTCACTGGAGAAGGACGTTGTTAATCTTGGGATAGTCCCTGTTGTTTAGACTTTCGATCTTGTTCAAAACATGGCTAATCTCGATTCTGTCATTGATCAGAATTCTAAAATTTTGGCTACTCTTGATCCTGTGATTGATTCCGCGGATGAACAGATTTCAAATTTATCGGGTTTTCGTACTGATGATTATGAGGTTCTTAAACCTTTGAACTTGGATAAACCTTTTAATTTTCACTTCCCTAGGTATAAGGATTTAAATTCTATTGACCCCCTTTTGGAGGCATAGGATGGAGTTTTCAGTTTATCAGATTCTTCTCTAGGGGGGTTAGGGTTTGTATCTCCTGTGGAGAAGGGATACTATCTCAGATCCTCGTCTAAAAAATTTATGATGGGGGTTTTAGACAAGACACAGTCTGGAGCAGTGACAGGTGATAATCATAGGGCTTATGTTTGTTCACATGAGCAGGATCTTAATTTTAATCAGGACCTACTTCTTGGGGCACTTAGAGTAGTGGAAGCCCTTTCCAGGGTTTCTCAATGATTATTACAACCTTAAATTGCTGGGGTTTGGCTAGTTTACCTAAAAAACTAGCTGTTCGTAGGCTGATTGAAGATCAGTTTATTGATGTATTATTTTTACAAGAGACTATGGGTAATGGGCTTGGGTTGGTTGGTGAGTTGGAATCTATGCTTCCTGGTTGGAATTTTGTCTCTCTGGATGCTAAAGGGATGTCTGGAGGTCTGTTAATTGGTTGGAGGATTAGACATTTTAAGTTGATTAATGCGTGAGCAATGGAATCTGGTTTATGTGTTTCTATATATTCAACTGAAATGAAGGATGTATATTGCTTTATGAATATTTATGGGCCATATTTGGATAGGTTTAGGTTTTGGAATAACCTTCTTTCTATGGAATGTCTCAAATCTGATCGTATGATTTTTGGGGGAGATCTTAATTTCTCTTTGGGTTGTTCAAAAATCTGGGGTGTAAAGGCTCGGGTGGATAATTTATCAGATTTTTTATCTGAGAAATTGGATTCTTTTGGTCTAATAGATATTGTTCCACTTGTCTTAACACCCACCTGGTCCAATAGAAGAATTGGAAATGATAATATATCTAAGCGTTTGGATAGACTTCTGGTCTCAACAGATTTATTGGATCGAGATCTGCATTTTAGACAATGGGTGGGAGTTGGGGGGGATTCTGATCATCGGCCAGTTTTCCTTCAGTTATTATCCAATAATCCTAAACCGAGATCCCCCTTCAAATTTAATGCTAATTGGTTATCAAATGGGGATTTTGTTGAGCTTCTTAAGGCATCTTGGAATGTTTATATAGACAATCCTTTGGTATCTGCTCCTTCACATTTTGTGGCCAATCTTAAAACCATTAAGGAAGTTTCTATTACATGGTCTGTTAAGCAAAAGGCCCAGGAAACAAAGTATTAGTGAAGATTGAAGGTTTGATTGCAGATTACTTGACTAAACTAGGATTTGGTTTCTCCACTGAATCTGAGAGGAGTTCTCTTATTGAACTGGAATCTAGTAGGAGGTCTATACTCTTAATTCGTGAGCAGGAAGCTCAACAAAAGAGTAGGGCTATCTGGCTTGTTTGTGGTGATGACAACACCTCTTTTTTTCATAATTTTGCTAATCATCATAAGAATATCAATTCTATTTGGAATATTGAAGGTGATGATGGACTTTCTGTGTAAGGTTTTGATGCAATTGCAAAAGCAGGGGTTCAGCATTTTAAGCAATTGTTTCAGGAAGATAAGACACTTCATCTTCCGGAGGTTATGAAAATTGCTGGGCATTTTCCAACGTCTACATCAGATTCGGAAAATGATGATCTTATGTTACTTGTTTCTTTGTTGGAATTGCAAAAGGTTTTATCTGTCAGTAAGAATGATAAAAATTCGGGTCCGGATGGGATTCCAGTGGAAGTTTATCGTGTGTTGTTTGATGTTCTGGGTCCATATCTGTTAAAAGTTGTTGATGATTCCCGTAAATTTGGCAAAGTTCCAGCTACTTTCAACTCAACTTTTATTGCATTAATTCCTAAGAAAGATAAGCCTAAATCTTTTGAAGATTTTAGCCCTATTTCTTTGTGTAATTTTTGTTATAAAATCATTGGAAAGATCATTTCGATGCGTATTAGAACAGTTCTTGGCAGGTATATATCATGAGAACAATTTGGATTTTTACCTTGCAGGCAGATTCATGATGCAGTGGGGGTAATCCAGGAAGGATTACATTCTATTTATACAAAAAATCTGAAGTCTGTTGTTTTAAAAATTGATTTGTCTAAAGCCTATAACAGAATCAGCTGGACTTATTTAAGGATAATCCTGTCTAAAATGGGTTTTTCTGTTCCTTTTATATCATGGGTTATGAGTTGTTTATCTTCTGTCTCTTTTGTTGTTTTGATTAATGGAGCAGCTTCATCTTTTTTCAAATCGGGCAGAGGATTGAGGCAAGGCTGTCCTCTGGCTCCGCTCCTTTTTCTTATAGTTGTTGAAGGTTTGGGCAGATCCTTATTGGCAGCAAAAGCTTCTGGAGATTTTCACGAGATATCATTTGGGAATAATATTTCATTAACTCATGTTTTATTTGTTGATGATATCGTCATGGTATCTGATGGTTCTGAGCAATCTCTATCTACTCTTTATGAGATTTTGCAAAATTTTTGTAAAGCATCTGGTATGATGATAAATGTAGATAAATCAGCATTACTTTATTCCAGGTTGGATGCTGTTGAGCTTATTACTGTTCAGAATATTTTTTATTTTACTGTTGATAAAATTGAGTTTGGATTGAAATACCTTGGGTTTTTTTTAAAACCTTACAGATATTTCAGAAAAGATTGGGACTCGCTGGTGGTCAAGGTGGAAAAGAGAATCAAGAATTGGAGTTTCAGATGGTTGTATAAGGGAGGTAAGCTCATATTGGTCAAAACTGTATTCGAAGCTATTCCAGTATATTGGATGCATTTCTGGATTCCCTTAGGCATTATTGAAAAAATCAGAATTTTATGCTTTAAATTCTTATGGACAAGGAATTCAAATTCTTCTGGATTACCCTGGACATCATGGAAATCATTAGCAGCCCCAAAATTTCTGGGAGGTTGGGGATTGAAGATACTAGTTATGTTTGCTAAAGCACTTGCGGCCAAAAATGTTTGGAATTTGCTTCATGGTACGGGGTTATGGGTGCAGATTGCTATTCAAAAGTATATATCTCCTTTGTCCCTGTTGGACTGGATCCGTGTGACAAATAAAAAAAAGAGATGTGTGTCCATTTGTTGGAAAGCAGTGCTTTGGTCCTTTTACCTTATTGGTAATTCTCTTATATGGAAGGTGGGTAATGGGGTCAATGTTAGAATTGGCATGGATCCCTAGGTAGGTTGTAAGTGGAGACATACTTTACCTATTAGTATGATGGATAAACTTCACTCGCATGGACTTTTTTCTCTAAGTGATATTGGTTGCTTTGATATATCTTTACTAAATAAGCAAGGCTGGTTTAATGCTGACCTGATTGGGCTTACTGATCAAATTGATATTACTTGCTGGAATGATTATGTGGGTTTATTATAAACTAGTCATGTGCGATTGTCTGATGATAAGGATATGCTGGTTTGGAATCATGCCAAATCTGGGAAATACACTCCTAGAGCTGGTTATCTTCAATTAATGCTGGAGAGACAGGAGGAGGAGTTGTCCTGGTGGTGGAAGGTTCTCCGGGAATTTAAATGTCCACTCAAAGCAAAAATCTTTTGCTGGTTTTTATTAAAGGACAAAGCATTAACTTGGGATGTTCTTTGCTGTAAGGGTTTTGAAGGGCCGGGTAGATGTTATTTATGTAAATCTGCATATGAAACTAATGTTCATATTGGCGTGGAATGCTCTTTTACTAGACAAGTCTAGAATGAAATTGAGGGTAAATTGGGATTAACAAATCTATGGACCAGTACCACGATGGCTACTTGTCTGAAGAACTGGGTTTTGAAGAGTGAACTGAAACATATTAGATCCTTGCCTATAATTGTGTTATGGTTCATATGGAAAGCAAGAAATCAATGTTGTTTTGATGATAAAGTTTTATCTCCTTACCAGGTATCAACTTTCAGTTTGGGATGTTTAAAAGCTTTTCCACAAGATAAGGTTATCAAAATCAGACAGGTCTTGACTGAAGTTATTGATAAGTCATACCCTTGGGGGTACTTTGATGGTTCAGCATCTGGGGATCCAATGATTTGTGGAGCAGGGGGGGGTACTTTTTATATCTGATGATCATTTTTATACTTTCAAAGCTGGTTTAGGTATTGGAACAAATAATTTTGCTGAGTTGTTAGCATTAAAATTGCTACTTTCACTATCTCTGCAACATAATTTCAAGCAATTGCAGATTTTTGGGGACTCGCAACTTATTATCAACTGGGCCTCCAGTAAATATCGTATAAATAATCTTTTACTTGAGCAGATTTTGCTTGAAGTACACAGACTGGCATATTTTTTTCGATAAAGTGGATTTTATGCACATTTATCGAGAAAGAAATACTTTAGCAAACTCATTGGCAAAAGATGGATCTAATATTTTATGTGGACCATGGCAGATAACAAAGCACCAGGTGGATGGAGTATCAAATTTAGTAATGTTTTTTTAACAAGTTGGATGTTGGTCAAAGAATATGCTTGGATGCAATTTGGTTGTTGTTTTGGATGTTGTTGGATTGTTGTTAAAGCCTATGGATTTTGGAAGATTTATCTTGGGGATAAGTGATGTTTAAAGTTTCAGTTTGAATGATTTTGGATGCTTTTTGGCTGATGTTTAAGCCTTTGGTTTTGTTGGGATAATTTTCTGGAGAGGAGTGATGCTATTAACTTATGATAGCTGAATTGTTATGTTTTTTTGAACACTGTATATGACTTTTGAGGTTGTATAAAGCTTGTTTATAAGCTGTTTAAATGTGTAAATATTAGTTTTTTTTTCTGATGACTTAATTGTGACAATAGACAATACGTAGTTATTGATCTATATGTGAAATGTATATGATATTTCAATATATATATATGGTTTTTTTTTTTGGTGGAAAAAAAAATAATATTAAGATTCATTTATTTGTATTGTTTTTCGACCCTTTGTAAGGTAAATAGATTCAAACTAACATATAGTATATATGTTATAGATTGCTAAGTTGTCAAATTGTGCACAACACCTTCAATTTGATTTTGTGTTGACATCATGCCATAGGGTTGACCCCATAAAGTTGTGATTTCATCACTTGTCCTCTTTCCATAGACACAATTTGGTTGGTAGTGCGTGCCCAACAAGGGTTGCCCTAGTTAGAAGTTATTTTGACAATTCGACGCTCGTGCTACGGTATTTATGTAGGCCCACAACCCCTGTTAATCTTGTCATGTCTTTGAGTTTGGTACATTTATGTTTTTGCTAGTATTTTTCTATCCATTTCCCAGGGGTTTGCATCATTTTGTCATTTATGCATACTACATTGTTGGTGTTCAGTATTTTATGCTTAACGATATTGCCATCACTTTTGTTTCTTTCCATTGGACTCATTAACTCTTTATTCTTAAGAAAATATCCTTGGAGGGGACACCCTTTATGAGTGTATAAAACTAGCCATAACCATTTTTGGATTTATCTTGCATAGTACTACACTATGTGCTTGGAAGGTAGCCACACACATTTATGACACTTGTTCCATTCATTGTACCATATCATACTTTTATTTTTTCGTATTGATAAAAACATTAAGAAGACAAAAACACTAAAAAGAATTATAAAAAAAGTGGGAGGGAAAGAACATCAACCTTTATTAGTTACTTTGTTAATGTGGTAATCGTTAATGATTGTTTCCCTTGAACATGGAACCCGTTTGCATTAGGTCTCTTATTATTGGGTTTAGTGTAGATTTAGGATTTTTACTACACTAATTGGTTACTCTTTTTTTTTTAGGTTAGGGAAATCGGTAACTCGTCGGGATTACCTGGGCGAGGCCCAGGTTCAAAGTCGTCGGCTGCCACTATAAACCCTAGGTATATCCAACAGCCCGCAAGCCAGATATACCATAAACTTGTGACTCAGCAATGGCCGAGACGTCCCGACTCCAATCCAGAAGAGGCGGTAGTCTATCCAGGGGGCGTCTACCCTTCGAGCCTTATCACAGCGGGCCATGTCTCGGTGGGACTTGATCCCTGGTGGGCTGGGTGAAAACCACCTTCCCCCACCATATGGGTACACTAATTGGTTACTCTTGCAAACATTGAGGAGTATCCATTCAATCCTTCTTGTGTTGATGGTTTATATCTTAGGTATTTGTTTTAGTTGCAAACCAAGCCATCTATGTGTCATGTTCATGTTTAAGCAAAGTTGGTAAGTCTTTGTCGGTCATTCCTCATATTTATCAAACATCAACGTCAACCTTAATGGTATCAATATAGGCTCATTGGTTTGTTCTATTTTTTTACTAGGGGAATCAACAACTGGGGACTGGGTTGGTACTCGCGTGACACAGGGTCGAAGGATCCATTCCCGCTACCACTATACCCCTAGATGCCCCACAACCGCCCGCAAGCATGGGACACATGTAAGCCCGAGTGTGATTTGTGTTATAAAATTAACTCTAAAGGTCCTCTTTATATTTTGGTGTGGTGTCATAAAGAGGACTTAGAATTGGTCCCTTGTAAATTTATGTATAAAGTTGAGTTATATATAAATAAAAATTATGTTTTGTACTTTATTGTATGGGTCTCACTTAAAAGTTATTTAAAAATTAAAGTGAGTTAATTATTAAATGAGGGTGCATCAAATGATGGCCCTAGTTTTTGTAAATGAATCTCAACCATAGATTAGGTGGTTAGATGGGTAGTTACATTGTTTTAAAGTACAAAAGTAGGGTGAAAGGACAAATAGAAGACACCATCAATGAGGACAGGGAGAGAGAGAGAGAGAGAGAGTAAAAAAAGGAGAGATAAAATACCCTAGAGTGGGCACAAATCCTAATGCAAGGAGAAACATGTTGAATCTGTATAACAACATTAATTACAGTCTGACAGTCTATACAGGCATGTGTGGGCACAAATCCTGAGGCAGACCGTACAACAAACTGATAGGTCATACACCATTTATTGTTGACTATGGCATGATTTTTGAGGCAACATTAATTGCAGAAAGTACAGTCCATACAGGCATATGTGGTAGAAAGTATAGTTATGTACATACGCATGTCAAGTCATACAATAGTTTATTTGTACGAAAATCGAGGTATTTTGGTGCTGGTTTATTTTGGGTATTTTTCCTGTGAGTATTGAAGGAATAATTTTCATATGAAGTTGAAAATATTTCTTAGCATTCTTCTTTAATGATAATTTTCTCTTTCTAGGGTTTTCCCGAGAGTTGGGCATTTGCCCGGTCTTTGACCAAAATTTTTGTGTATTCATGTGTGAATGTTTGCTTTAGTATTGGGAAGTTCTTGATTATGGTGGTTTATATTTTAAATTGAAGAAGTAAATTTGTAATCATAAACCCTAGTTACTCAAGTATTTGACATAATGTGTAAATGAAAATTTTCATATTAATGTCATTGAATTTCTTCAATTTGACATAGAGAGGTCTGAAGTAGTATTCAAAGTTGTGAATCACATAAATGTTGTCTTGTCTTTCCAGTTTAAAATATTTGTTGTAAGTTTTCGAGATGATGAGCATTAAGTATGAAGATAGGTTGGATGGTATATCCAACTATCTTCCTTGGAATGTTAGAATAACTGTGGTGCTCAATGAATGGAATATATGGAATTTTGTTAACACCAAAATGACGAAGCATACTAATAAGGATGATTTAGAAGAAAATGAATCTCTAGAAGCCATATCCCAGACAGTGATCCTAGATGGGGTAAAGGATCATCTTATTCCACATTTGGCAAAGAAAAAGACTACTAATGACATGTGGGATACCTTGAAACAGTTGTTCGAAGCAAAGAACAAGAATCGAAAAATGGCGTTGAAGGACACGTTACACAATGTGAAAATGACCAAAGATGAAAGTGTGACCTCTTACCTAACTTGAGTGGCTCAAGTCAAAGATGATTTAGCAGTTGTAGAAGAAACTGAATCAGATTCAGAATTGGTGAGAATAGCCCTGAATGGTTTCGCCAATAAATGGAAAGTTTTTGTCAAATGCATTATTGGTAGGGAGAAGCTTCCAAACTGGTCTGGGATTTTGGATAATTTTACTCAATAGGATATTCGAGAGGGAGCTCTGGGTAGTCGATCCAACAAAGAGGTGGAGCATAATGTAGCTCTTGCAGTAAAGAAAAACAAGAAGAAGAAAGACATCAGTCAGATCAGATGTTACCATTGTGGGAAGATGGGACATGATTTCTCGAAGTGTCTTGAGAAAAAGAATGTGAAAGAGAAAAATGAAAGAGATATGACAGCATCTGCAGCAGTAGAAGATTATGCCTCGAAATTTGAGAAAGAATTTTCTCTTGTTTCAATTGATTCGAGTACAAGGAGTTCATTTTTTTAGAATGTATGGGTTGTTGACAGTGGTGCAACCAAACACATGACTGGTATCTATTGTATCTTTCATATGATCACAATGTTGGGGCCGGGACATTTTATCCAGACAGATATTGATAGTCCTTAGATAGTGATACGAGGGGTTGGAATAGTTAGGTTCCAACTAGACCTTGGTGAGATCCTAGAAATACACAGTGTGGTGTTTGTACCTGAAATGAGAGTAAGCAAAATCTCAGTATCATCCTTTGAGGATGATGGATATGGAATGATGCTAAGGTTTGGCCATGTCTTCCTATATCAGAGAGATGAGCCAGTTGGGACTACTATTTTATTGGGAGATAACAGGGACAGACTCTATGTCTTGAGATGGAATATAGTATGACCAGTAGCAGGAGTAGGAGGGTGGTTGTCAGAGTCAAAGAATAAGGATGGTGTTGCATCAAATAGACATGGTTCTGAAGAGGAGAGAGACTCTCTCCAGAGTACTGGCGGGAGGCTCATATGGTGATGGTACATATGAGCAGTTGGATGAGGCTCAGGTCAAGTCTCAAGCTTCAGAGTTTTGGTACAGAGTCTAGCATCTATTTCTGAGATTGATTCCAGAGCAGAAGAAAGCTATTGCAATAGTCAAAGATGGAGATAGTGTTGTGGACCTTCCATTAGAGGAATTTTGGGGTCTAAAATGGGCCTCCTAAGGAAAATAATAAAATAATAGTTAAAATAATAAAATAATAGTTAAAATAATAAAATAA
>LPNX010069378.1:7081-18663 GCA_001517045.1 Pseudotsuga menziesii
AGAGGAGACTTCGATCATAAGAACACGTTTTTGAAATTGTAGCCTGTGAAGTAAGAAATTTATAGAGGACCACAAAGCTATGATTATTAGATGTGAGGTATGTTACCAGGAAGGAGAAATGGGAAATGGTAATGAAATAAGAAAAGGTGGGGAAGAGGGTTTAGGGGTATAAAAAATGGTCTCTCTCCTGGCATCTTAGCATATTATGCATATAAGAAATAATTGATTGACTGTGTCTCAATACTTGCTTGAGACAATTCAAAGAGGAGTTTAAGCATGCAAGTATAGCCTATAGGTGTGACATGGGCATGACAAAGAGTTTGGTTGTTAGTGATGCACATAAGAATGTTGGGAGGTCCCATAAGACCAAATGAGCATTCACTCAACCCCATGACCCTTTAGAGTAACTAGTTACTACCTCAACATAGTCCTAAGCCCAATAATTTTATTGTAATGTCCTGTGTTTTTTTATTGGCAATTGTGCAGAACATGATAGAAGAAGCATTCCACAGGCAAAGTGATTGAATTGATTATAGAAAAGTGAAGAGCAAGTCAAGAGCAAGTAAGTCTGGGAATGGTGAAGACATACCTAGGCGCTGCCTGTCATATCGAGATTTAGATCAGAAAATATTTGGATGTGAGAATTACAAGCGGAACTGCAAATTGAAAGCTGCTTGTTGTAACCAAATTTTCACATGTAGATTCTACCTTTTAGTACCTTGCACCTGGTCACTGGCCCTTTCCAAACATTGTTAATTGTTATCTCTATTAGAGTGTATGTAGTTCTATTGATTTTGTAAATTTACTAAATTGGAAGCATGATGTGAGCCACTAAAACCAGTGAACACCACAAAGTTTGACTCATACTATTAACAGTGAGATAAAGTGAAGCAAGATATGAGCCACTAAAACCAGTGAACACCACAAAGGTTGACTCATACTATTAAGTAGAAGAATGACAGAAAATCCCTACAATCTTGAGATGTATAACATTTCATCTTCAGATTGATGAAAGCCTATCAAATTTTCTCAGACCTGATTGTAATGCACCAGCATATCACTCAAGCCAAAAAACCGATACCCATGACATATAGGAAGCATTTTCCATGAAATACTGGAACCACAATCTTCCTCAACCCAACTCAAGATGAGCCAAACAACTTCTTTGAAAGATAATAACAGTTAAAAGCAACAAACATTTTAGGGTCTAAAAAAAACTTTGCTCCATGTCCTTCTCACCTAAAACCACTCTTTTACCACCAGAAGACTAACCTTGGGACCAAACAAAAGTTTTACATTGTTAAACATCAAATACTATTATGTGACTTCCTACCCATGTTTGAAAACATCAGCACTCTTTCACCCCATGGAAACAAGTCATCTACACAAAAATCAAGATTATTCTCTATGATATAGAGTCTAATTGAATCTTCATGCAGTGAGTAAAACAACTCCTGAAAGTGATTAAAAGATACCCAAATTTGACAGTAATATTTATCTACGGAATTCATCTTTCAATCAGATATCAATATGCTATTGGTAACCAAACAATAACCTTTTCTACCAACGAATAAAGGTTCATTTGCAATTTTGATTTATAGTCTACTGAATAAAAATTATATTGCACTGACTCCATGAAGATAAAACATTAACCCAACTATTTCACTGAAAGTATTAGTAAATGCCTCGTAGTCAGCCCTAAGCATCAATTTTACTTTTAGCTTCTGAATCAACAGGATCCACTTCCAGTAATACAGAAAAGTTTTAAAGATGTGTGAGATAAGCATACGGAGCAGTTGGTACTGTTGCTTAATTGGAAAATTTACTTATATCAATGCTCACCAAAGAAGTCTTTGAAAATTGAACACAATTTTTGAAATACAAAAGGAAACATTATTTTATCCTCCCATGTTTTTCATATATTTTGTTCAGCACCTCTTTCAAGACATCCCATCCAAGATGGAGCTCTTGGATAGCATTATCAAGCCCACAGTTTTGCACAGCTCCAAATTTTGGCAACCAAGTTTACTAGAGGACTGGGCCAAGACAAAAGAAGACACAGGCTACTTTGCACTAGAAGTAAAAGAGGAGCTAGCACCACCATCATCAACCATGTGAATATATCAACACAAAACCTGAGAATGTCCTCTTTGAATGGCCTGGACTAAACTTAAACAGTTAGAGAACTTAATGGAAGATAATTTGTTAAACCATGAGCAGGGTATTGGCATTCCCATTCTGATATGCATTTATTGCACTCTTCTTTACCATGAGCAATATGATATGCGTTTATTGCAGATTCTTAGTAGATTGCTTTTGGCATTCTCAATATGATATGCATTTATTGCATTCTTCTTTATAATTTGCTCTGACAGGAGAAGCAATAGTTTTTGATAAAATTTACATTCATTGATTAACTTGACTCCACATTAATATCTATTGTAAACATTGTTAAGGCATTATCATGACTGTTAAATTCTTGTGAAATTCTCCTCTACCAAGGCTCTTCTTTTCTCTCCTCAAATATGGTTTGCAGCTCCTTGTATGCTTGCTATAGGATTGTTTCACATTTGAATCACCAAGGAAGCTGTTAATCTCCCTTCAATATCACTTGTTAGACCCAATGCATTTGTACAATGTATCTGGATTCCAGGATCTAGAACCTGAAATAAATTGAGCTTCAGTCTTCAAGGAAATCGACATGCTATTACAATATGTTCTCTGCAACCTCTGTCCATAAAGATCCTTGATTTCCTATTGCAGTGGTAGAAGCTGCCTTCACAGGCCTAATTGAAGCATCAATTACTGACACATCGATTACATCTCCATAGAGTGGAACATGCACCGACAATCTAAGTTCCAAAATCCATATTGAACCATACATCAAATAAATTAATTGAGGACCAACAACGAATCTCTTCAATCTTCAGATACTTGCAGCAATGGTAGTCATTACAAGTTGCAAGGCAAAATGGAAATTGTATGTGGAAACTGCATGTACCTGGGGAGCTCCTTAATATCAAAATATTTGGCTGCAGTGTACTTTTATTTCACTTACAAAACGCTAAGCAGTAGTTTTATTACCAAACAATCATGTACGTCCCTTGGGACACAACACTATGCAATCTTATGTTCTGGGATTGGTCACAATAATGAAGCATTTAGTTAATTGAATTCTAGTGCTTTGAACGTTGTCACTGTCACTCTTTTTATAAAGTATAATTACTCTACAAGAATTAGTTCAATAAAAAAATTCCATTTACTTGTAGAACTTGAACTCTTACACTGTATAAAAAGGTTTTCCTTTTGGTATTGGAGACGACTTTGCCTTTGGGAAAGAGGCACCATGCGACCTTGGGTAATCTAACTAGTGCAAGCTACGGGAGGATGCACACACCAATTATAATTTCAATTGCTCACTTCAGTTTTGAAAATGTGACAATAGGTGATTCCCTTGTCCACTAATAATAGGAAGACGCCCACCACTTCAACCAACAACCAAATTAAAAATAAAAAAAGAACTTAGAAGCGTTACAAGAATACTCCAAATCTGTAGTGAGAAACAAAAGAAAATGCTGATACTCTGTTTTCTATACTTTTACTTGTAATTTGAAAACGCCTTCAGTCCTTCCCTTCATATATCTCTTTGAGCTAAATAATCACTACCTAATCTTTCTCAGATTGTTTCTTTATTGTATTAATCATGGCATGAACTCCACATCACAATCGAATTCTCCATACTCAAATACTCTGTCTGCTAACAGACCCTGTAGAAAACCCTTACATTTCATAATTGGATTTCTATATGGAGAATGAAAAGAATTATAATGGAAACCAAGGTTTATCAAGACCACAGTTTCGCACAGCTCCAATTTTTTTCAACCAAGTTGTCTAGAGGACTGGGCCAAGACAGAAGAAGACACAGGCTACTTTGCACTAGAAGTAAAAGAGGAGCTAGCACCACCATCATCAACCATGTGAATATATCAACACAGAACCTGAGAATGTCCTCTTTGAATGGCATGGACTGAACTTAAATAGTTAGAGAACTTCATGGAAGATAATTTTGTAAACCATGAGCAGGGTATTGGCATTACCATTGTGATATGCATTTATTGCACTCTTCTTTTTCCCAACAAATTTCCTATTATGTGGTTATATGCTAATTATTCAAGATTTATAAACATCTAATGCAAACAGCAGTGTTTTGCATCGATATCTAGCTGGGCCACTAAACTAGCTTTCTTGGTACTAACTATTTTCAACCACATTATCTACAAATTTGCTGATGCAGTTAATCCAACTTTATGATTCAACAATTCCAAATGGTTGTCCATATAAAACCCTTGACATCAATGTACATGTTAATGTGGAATGTAGCAACAGCTGGTAAAGACAGTCATAATCTACAAATTAAAATCAACTCGTCTCTTTTCCCTTTCAAAATATCAACATCAATCGCCTATTTGTCCAATGTCTTCAATGCAGATGACAAAGCATAATGATGTTTCAGTAGTGTAGTCTTATTTGGTGAATTCAAGGAAGGTTGTTGAATGGGATCATACACCGGCTGAAGGATAGTGTATGTCCTCTAAACTAAGTAACTCATTGCAATAGAGAAGTGGTGAGAGCATCACGTTTCTTTCAAATCTATGAAACTGTATCTAAATAAAGTACAATCACCATGCCCAAATCTGCCTTTTTATTCTCAGATGATTGTAGTTCTTGCACACATTTGGCGAGACTAGTTGCTCAAGCCTTGATGCACTGTCACACATTCCTATCTACCACAAGCACATTCTTCATTTCAACTGACCATATTTCCAAATCCAAACTTTTCTATTCAATGTTTCTTGAGCTTCACTTATAAGTTGTTTCCTTTGCAAACATGAAAAGCATTATGGACATCTGCACACTGATTCTTCACACTAACATTTATCTGTTCCAAAATTTGACACACCTGCCCTAATATCAAATTATGTCATATTGCATATCCAACATTTCATATAATCTTCTCAAGGCATCAACTGAATTGTCCAACACTGTCTTCAAATTCTTCTTGTTTAGAGACTAGAAACTAAGGGACCAATCTGAAACCTACTCTACCATCAATTAAAGCACAATTCTAAATGGATAGATGAGGAGAATGTGATGAAATTCTACAGCATTATCTTTTCATGTGCAACTATAGTGAGTTGCAACAACTGTTTCTTTTGGAGCTGCTTTGGAATAGTTGGGAGTTGAGGAGGGTTATCCATGCTCTAGCAAAGGGCAGGACTTGTGGTGTCAGTAAAAGGAGCATCCAGAGAGTGTTATGGATAAAAATGTCCTGTGGGATGAAAGATGTGGGGTATCCCTCCTTTTTTACTGTCCATTTCTAACAGTCTTTCATTAACACTGTAAATTTCTTAGAAGTGTGCAATCTTTGCAGAACTAATTGTTAGTGGTTAGTGATGGAGGTAACCTCATGGTGGAGTAAATGCAAACACATTGTGCATTTTTGGCCCTACAGGACACTAGACTCTATACAAACTATCAAATACTGATCATTTCGCTAAACTTGCCATTAAGATTTATTTAATGCTAGCCAAGGTTTATCAAGCCCACAGTTTTGCACAGCTCCAAATTTTTTCAACCAAGTTGTCTAGAGGACTGGGCCAAGACAGAAGAAGACACAGGCTACTTTGCACTAGAAGAAAAAGAGGAGCTAGCACCACCATCATCAACCATGTGAATATATCAACACAGAACCTGAGAATTTCCTCTTTGAATGGCCTGGACTGAACTTAAACAGTTAGAGAACTTCATGGAAGATAATTTTGTAAACCATGAGGAGGGTATTGGCATTCCAATTCTTATATGCATTTATTGCACTCTTCTTTTGCCCAAAAAATTTCCTATTATGTGGTTATATGCTAATTATTCAAGCTTTATAAACATCTAATGCAAACAGCAGTCTTTTGCATCGATAACTAGCTGGGCCACTAAACTAGCTTTCTTGGTACTAACTGTTTTCAACGACATTATCTACAAATTTGCTGATGTAGTTAATCCAACTTTATGATTCAACAATTCCAAATGGCTGTCCATATAAAACCCTTGACATCAATGTACATGTTAATGTGGAATGTAGCAATAGCTGGTAAAGACGGTCATAATCTACGAATTAAAATCAACTCGTCTCTTTTCTCTTTCAAAATATCAACATCAATCGCCTATTTGTCCAATGTCTTCAATGCAGATGACAAAGCATAATGATGTTTCATTAGTGTAGTCTTATTTAGTGAATTCAAGGAAGGTTGTTGAATGGGATCATACTCCAGCTGAAGGATAGTGTATGTCCTCTGAACTGAGTAACTCGTTGCAATAGAGAAGTGGTGAGAGCATCATGTTTCTTTCAAATCTCTGAAACTGTATCCAAATAAAGTACAATCACCATCCCCAAATCTGCCTTTTTATTCTCAGATGATTGTAGTTCTTGCACACATTTGGCGAGACTAGTTGCTGAAGCCTTGATGCACTATCACACATTCCTATCTACCACAAGCACATTCTTCATTTCAACTGACCATCTTTCCAAATCCAAACTTTTCTATTCAATGTTTCTTGAGCTTCACTTATAAGTTGTTTCCTTTGCAAACATGAAAAGAACTATGGACATCTGCACACTGATTCTTCACACTAACATTTATCTGTTCCAAAATTTGACATGCCTACACTAATATCAAATTATGTCATATTGCATATACAACATTTCATATAATCTTCTCAAGGCATCAGCTGAATTGTCCAACACTGTCTTCAAATTATTCTTGTTTAGAGACTAGAAACTAAGGGACCAATCTGAAACCTACTCTATCATCAATTAAAGCATCAATTCTAAATGGATAGATGAGGAGAATGTGAGCATATTCTAGAGCATTATCTTCTCGTGTGCAACTATAGTGAGTTGCAACAACTGTTTGTTTTGGAGCTGCTTTGGAATAGTTGGGAGTTGAGGAGGGTTATCCATGCTCTAGAAAAGGGCAGGACTTGTGGTGTCAATAAAAGGAGCATGCAGAGAGTGTTATGGAGAAAAATGTCCTGTGGGCTGAAATATGTGGGGTATCCCTCCATTTTTACTGTCCATTTCTAACAGTCTTGCATTAACACTGCAAATTTCTTAGAAGCGTGCAATCTTTGCAGAACTAATTGTTAGTGGTTAGTGATGGAGGCAAACTCATGGTGGAGTAAATGCAAACACATTGTGCATTTTTGGCCCTACGGGACCTTAGAATCTATAAAAACTATCAAATACTGATCATTTTGCTAAACTTTCCATTAAGATTTAGTTAATTCTAGCCAAGGTTTATCAAGCCCACAGTTTTGCACAGCTCGAAATTTTTTCAACCAAGTTGTCTAGAGGACTGGGCCAAGACAGAAGAAGACACAGGATACTTTGCACTAGAAGAAAAAGAGGAGCTAGCACCACCATCATCAACCATGTGAATATATCAACACAGAACTTGATACTGTCCTCTTTGAATGGCCTGGAATGAACTTAAATAGTTGGAGAAATTCATGGAAGATAATTTTGTAAACCATGAGCAGGGTATTGGCATTCCCATTCTGATATGCATTTATTGCACTCTTCTTTTTCCCAACAAATTTCCTATTATGTGGTTATATGCTAATTATTCAAGCTTTATAAATATCTAATGCAAAAAAGAGTCTTTTGCATCGATAACTAGCTGGGCCACTAAACTAGCTTTCTTGGTACTAACTGTTTTCAACGACATTATCTACAAATTTGGTGATGCATCTAATCCAACTTTATGATTCAACAATTCCAAATGGCTGTCCATATAAAACCCTTGAAATCAATGTACATGTTAATGTGGAATGTAGCAATAGCTGGTAAAGACGGTCATAATCTACAAATTAAAATCAACTCATCTCTTTTCTCTTTCAAAATATCAACATCAATCGCCTATTTGTCCAATGTCTTGAATGCAGATGACAAAGCATAATGATGTTTCAGTAGTGTAGTCTGATTTGGTGAATTCAAGGAAGGTTGTTGAATGGGATCATAATCCAGCTGAAGGATAGTGTATGTCCTCTGAACTGAGTAACTCGTTGCAATAGAGAAATGGTGAGAGCATCATGTTTCTTTCAAATCTCTGAAACTGTATCCAAATAAAGTACAATCACCACCCCCAAATCTGCCTTTTTATTCTCAGATGATTGTAGTTCTTGCACACATTTGGCGAGACTAGTTGCTCAAGCCTTGACGCACTTTCACACATTCCTATATACCACAAGAACATTCTTCATTTCAACTGACCATCTTTCCAAATCTGAACTTTTCTATTCAATGTTTCTTGAGCTTCACTTATAAGTTGTTTCCTTTGCAAACATGAAAAGCATTATGGACATCTGCACACTAATTCTTCACACTAGCATTTATCTGTTCCAAAATTTGAGATGCCTGCACTAATATCAAATTATGTCATATTGCATATCCCACATTTCATATAATCTTCTCAAGGCATCAACTGAATTGTCCAACACTGTCTTCAAATTCTTCTTGTTTAGAGACTAGAAACTAAGGGACCAATCTGAAACCTACTCTACCATCAATTCTAAATGGATAGATGAGGAGAATGTGAGGATATTCTAGAGCATTATCTTTTCATGTGCAACTATAGTGAGTTGCAACAACTGTTTCTTTTGGAGCTGCTTTGGAATAGTTGGGAGTTGAGGAGGGTTATCCATGCTCTAGCAAAGGGCAGGACTTGTGGTGTCAGTAAAAGGAGCATGCAGAGAGTGTTATGGAGAAAAATGTCCTGTGGGATGAAATATGTGGGGTATCCCTCCATTTTTACTATCCATTTCTAACAGTCTTGCATTAACACTGCAAATTTCTTAGAAGCATGCAATCTTTGTAGAACTAATTGTTAGTGGTTAGTGATGGAGGGAAACTCATGGTGGAGTAAATGCAAACACATTGTGCATTTTTGGCCCTACAGGACCCTAGAATCTATACAAACTATCAAATACTGATCATTTTGCTAAACTTGCCATTAAGATTTATTTAATGCTAGCCAAGGTTTATCAAGCCCACAGTTTTGCACAGCTCCAAAGTTTTTCAATCAAGTTGTCTAGAGGACTGGGCCAAGACAGAAGAAGACACAGGCTACTTTGCACTAGAAGAAAAAGAGGATCTAGCACCACCATCATCAACCATGTGAATATATCAACACAGAACCTGAGAATGTCCTCTTTGAATGGCCTGGAATGAACTTAAACAGTTAGAGAACTTCATGGAAGATAATTTTGTAAACCATGAGCAGGGTATTTGCATTCCAATTCTGATATGCATTTATTGCACTCTTATTTTTCCCAACAAATTTCCTATTATGTGGTTATATGCTAATTATTCAATCTTTATAAACATCTAATGCAAAAAAGAGTCTTTTGCATCGATAACTAGCTGGGCCACTAAACTAGCTTTCTTGGTACTGACTGTTTTCAACGACATTATCTACAAATTTGCTGATGCAGCTAATCCAACTTTATGATTCAACAATTCCAAATGGATGTCCATACAAAACCCTTGACATCAATGTACATGTTAATGTGGAATGTATCAATAGCTGGTAAAGACGGTCATAATCTACAAATTAAAATCAACTCGTCTCTTTTCTCTTTCAAAATATCAACATCAATCGCCTATTTGTCCAATGTCTTCAATGCAGATGACAAAGCATAATGATGTTTTAGTAGTGTAGTCTGATTTGGTGAATTCAAGGAAGGTTGTTGAATGGAATCATAATCCAGCTGAAGGATAGTGTATGTCCTCTGAACTGAGTAATTCGTTGCAATAGAGAATTGGTGAGAGCATCATGTTTCTTTCAATTCTCTGAAACTGTATCCAAATAAATTACAATCACCATCCCCAAATCTGCCTTTTTATTCTCAGATGATTGTAGTTCTTGCACACATTTGGTGAGACTAGTTGCTCAAGCCTTGACGCACTGTCACACATTCCTATCTACCACAAGCACATTCTTCATTTCAACTTACCATCTTTCCAAATCCAAACTTTTCTATTCAATGTTTCTTGAGCTTCACTTATAAGTTGTTTCCTTTGCAAACATGAAAAGCATTATGGACATCTGCACACTGATTCTTCACAACAACATTTATCTGTTCCAAAATCTGACATGCCCGCACTAATATCAAATTATGTCATATTCCATATCCAACATTTCATATAATCTTCTCAAGGCATCAACTGAATTGTCCAACACTGTCTTCAAATTCTTCTTGTTTAGAGACTAGAAACTAAGGGACCAATCTGAAACCTACTCTACCATCAATTAAAGCATCAATTCTAAATGCATAGATGACGAGAATGTGAGGATATTCTAGAGAATTATATTCTCGTGTGCAACTATAGTGAGTTGCAACAATTGTTTCTTTTGGAGCTGCTTTGGAATAGTTGGGATTTGAGGAGGGTTATCCATGCTCTAGCAAAGGGAAAGACTTGTGGCGTCAGTAAAAGGAGCATGCAGAGAGTGTTATGGAGAAAAATGTCCTGTGGGCTGAAATATGTGGGGTATCCCTCCATTTTTACTGTCCATTTCTAACAGTCTTGCATTAACACTACAAATTTCTTAGAAGCGTGCAATCTTTGCAGAACTAATTGTTAGTGATTAATGATGGAGGTAAGCTCATGGTGGAGTAAATGCAAACACATTGTGCATTTTTGGCACTACAGGACCCTAGAATCTATACAAGATATCAAATACTGATCATTTTGCTAAACTTGCCATTAAGATTTATTTAATGCTAGCCAAGGTTTATCAAGCCCACAGTTTTTCACAGCTCCAAAGTTTTTCAACCAAGTTGTCTAGAGGACTGGGCCAAGACAGAAGAAGACACAGGCTACTTTGCACTAGAAGAAAAAGTGGAGCTAGCACCACCATCATCAACCATGTGAATATATCAACACAGAACCTGAGAATGTCCTCTTTGAATGGCCTGGACTGAACTTAAACAGTTAGAGAACTTCATGGAAGATAATTTTGTAAACCATGAGCAGGGTATTGGCATTCCCATTATGATATGCATTTATTGCACTCTTCTTTTGCCCAACAAATTTCCTATTATGTGTTTATATGCTAATTATTCAAGCTTTATAAACATCTAATGCAAACAGCAGTCTTTTGCATCAATAACTAGCTGGGCCACTAAACTAGCTTTCTTGGTACTAACTGTTTTCAATGACATTATCTACAAATTTGCTGATGCAGTTAATCCAACTTTATGATTCAACAATTCCAAATGGCTGTCCATATAAAAACCTTGACATCAATGTACATGTTAATGTGGAATGTAGCAACAGCTGGTAAAGATGGTCATAATCTACAAATTAAAATCAACTCGTCTCTTTTCTCTTTCAAAATATCAACATCAATCGCCTATTTTTCCAATGTCTTCAATGCAGATGACAAAGCATAATGATGTTTCAGTAGTGTAGTCTTATTTGGTGAATTCAAGGAAGGTTGTTGAATGGGATCATACTCTAGCTGAAGGAT
>LPNX010069399.1:0-14054 GCA_001517045.1 Pseudotsuga menziesii
AAATTGAAAAACTGAAAAACACCTAGGGGGACTTAGACATGTTCATATGACTCAAAAAAGATGTCTAGCATGCTTACACATTGACACATAGACTCTAATAACCTCATTAGGCCCAAATGCCAAGCTAACCACCCCAACTTTGGAGGTATGGAGTGAAAAACTCAAAAATTATCAGTCGTTTATTCAACAACCAATAATAACCAAGGGAAAAAACACCCTGGGCTGATTGGATTGACAAATGAAGTCATAGAGACCGAGTCTTTTACAGACACTATCATGCTAGAACATTTATTACAATTCCCCCATGGGGTATGAACATGTGATATGATACAACAAGAACTTCCCAGAAGTACTTCCAAAGGTCTTTTTGAAGTCCGAACAAGTTAACCCTGTCCGGTTCACCAGGCTCACTTGATAAAAACCACTAAGTAGAACTTAGGTGGTAACATTCTGGCTCCGACTATGGGACGTGTGCTCAATCTGGTCTTTAAGGCAAGGAGAGGATACGAGAATATCAGAATCTCTGGTTTATATACCCTGCAAAAACATCTCAACTTGACAAGACAAAAACCTCAGTAGCACAAGTTTTATAAAAAAACCAAATGAACCATTAAGTGGATTTATTTAAACAACATAAATGTAACTAACTAAAAGAAGCAAAGTTTTATTATAGCTAAAAATAGAAATGCAGAAAGTAAATGCTCTCTTTCAAGGAGCTTATTCTCCTACTCTAAGCATGATATAAAAAGGGTTAAGTGTAATCAGAAATCCAATGTAACCATCTAAGCATTTTATTGACACAAAAAAAAATTTCTTGTCTTTGGTTACCAGCCAAAGTAAGGATACCTTATTCAGAAAATCCAAACCTGTGTGATGATTCAGGATGGGCAGGATGGATGGGAGATCATAGGCATGAATAATGTCATAAAAATTCTTCGCCAACTTGTATACGCTCATGCAGGCTGCTTCTATCCATGAGTGGATAGGACTAATATACCAATCAGAATGATGAGGCAGATTGACTACATCATCATACTGATCACCGGGGCTTATCAAATGATAACTCGTTGCACAAAGCCCAAGTAGCTCCAAATCATAAGGAACCTCTACATGTGAAAAGGATTGCTGATACTGATTTTCCACTGACTGCATCACATCTAACTTTTCACATTACTGCATCTCAATGTCTTCATTACCGATACCCTTGTGCGGCTCTGCATGATATGACTCTGAATGATCACATGAAAATTCTAAATGCTCCACTTCCATACTAAGGTTTTCCGAAGTCTCCATATCCATGCTTCTTTCTATGGAAGTATAGTAGATTGGACTTCCACAAATTTCTAAATGGACACTTCCCTTGCAGGATATAGCATAGATAGGATTCTTAAAAAGATATCCACAAAAATCCCAATAGTCATCACCATCACCTATGTTAGATGTGACGGATTCCTCATTTCCGATATCAGGTTCCGATATCAAGTTTTCTTTGTCTTCATTACTGAAACTGATATATGGCTCAGACTGATCATGTGGATAAATTGCATGCTCCTTTTTGACATCAAAGTTTTCCAAGGCCATATGGTCCATGTTCTCTCCTTTAGATATGCCATAGACAGAAAAATCAACAAAACCATCAACAGTTTCTAGTTCATTATTTTCCTCTTTATTCATGTCACAGACTGGATTTTCCATGAATGTCCAAGACTCCTCATCAACATCTTTATCAGGGATAAGGGAGTCCTCGTCATTTGTATCATGCTCCAAGCTATACTTGTCCTCATTTTCATACTCATCTTCTTCAGAGAAAAGGTCACACGGTAGTAAACCTTCCAGGCTGTCATCATTATATGGAGAACACATAGGAGTCCCATCATGTATATTACAGTTTTCATCATAAGTTTCACTATAAGATTCTGCAATGGTTTCATCTTCAGGATTGTACTGTTTAGATGGTAACAAAGGGTAGGCCTGGCCTACCATGTATATATGATCAGGCTTGCTTGAATTTGTTTCCTGATTACTGACCTCCGCCATCCCATTTTCTATAACCCGGTTTTCTATGTAGCAAGTGCTTTCTGGGTGGAATTGCTTACAAGGTCTACACCATGGAATTACTTCATCTACCAGGTTAGTTGAGTCTAACTGGTTTGGAATCCTAGGATCTTGATGAGGAAACTTCTTTTGATATACTTGATTCTGCGTTGGCTAAAAATTCCTAGGTTCATTATTTCTCTCCCATGTGACCATTCTATTTTGCATTTTTGTCATGAATTCGTCCTGATTAGTCACCACTTTTTCAAGCATGCTAGCTATTTTTTCCATGGGGTCTTTAGAGGTTGTCTTTTCCTCTAGTTCATAGGCTTTTCCCTTTTCTTCATTGTATGAAGTGTTCCCCCTAGTGTAACCTGGAATGTTGGACTTGCCCGAAGATTGCATATTCCTTTCTATTTTCTCGGCCAGATCTTGAGCATTTTTTAGATCGACCAGATCTTTATCCCTTAATTGGTATCTCAAATCACCAGTGAAAGCTTCAATGTAATATATCAAGATGGAGGCATCGCTTGGCTTGATGTCTCTAGGGAAGTCCACAACCACACGCCTGAACTTAGTATTAAATTCATCCATGGTTTCACTCTCCATCTTCTTTATTATGAATGGCAGCAAGCAAATTTCTTGGTTCTTTCTTTTCCCCCCATCTCTTCTTAAAACCTGCTAGGAATTCATCAAGGGTTTTATATGAATCATCACCAAGGTTTTCATACCATTCTGCAGCATCATCCTCTAAGGATAAAGCAAAGAGCTTCATTTTGATATCTTCATGGTTAGAGGCAACATCATCACAGTAACTGACTATGTGCCTTTCAAACTTTCGGAGATGAGTCCTGGTAGTGGTAGCATTATTTCCCTCGAACCTGGGGAGCTTCTTGATAGCATCTTTCGGAATGTTATGAGGAGCACCTGCTATCTGAGAAAAGTCAAGGGGTTTGTAAAATTTCATCATTTCTTGAGATTAGTGAACATGACTCTCTACAAATATGTGATGGATATCTGAGAGGGATTGGTCTCCTAAATCTTCAAGGTTTCTATGATAAGTCTACCTATTCAACCTTTCCCTAATAAACCTTTCGGGATCAGGGAGAGGATTGAATAATTGTCGGCGGTTTCTTCGGGTAGAAGTTATTGAAGGGATGTTAGACAGTGGAGTCGCCAAATGGATTGAGTTTTAATTTTTATGTTTTTTAAAGACTAGATCAATCAAAATTTTTTATCTTTTTAGTTGTTTAGAAAAAAGTTAAGCTAAGTCGTACTCGGGAAAAAAGATTTATCCCCGGCAACGGCGCCAAAAAGTGTTGCCGCCTTTTCACACACCTGGATCACGTGGCGGAAATATTCAATCCACTCGGTGTGTCCTTGGGGGCAAGTCTCGAGTCAAGGCTGTCACCTTGTTCTTGACTCCTCCGTTTAGGCTCAACTCCTAATGAAGCCAAGGGGGGTAGACCGTATTAAGTTACTAAGGATGATTTCTTAGTGTAATGATGTTGTACTGAATCAGTTATTTAGGAGTTTGAATATTTTAACTATAAGCAATCAAGATGACAAGATACGAAGATACACACGAAAGCACAAAGTTGATACACAATATATATATGAAGCAGAAAAGACCAGTGCCTTAAAAATGGAGTCAAAAGAGATCAGTGTGCTTGCATGTGTTTGGAATAAATGTTTTGCGATTGCATCTTTGTATGTTTTAAGTTAAAATTGGAGTGTGAGTTGTTTAAATTAGGCTTAAGGGGGACTCCAGGTATACCCGAGAGTACTTGGAGTATGTCCAAAACAAATCCTATATGGCTACCCGCAAGGAATATGTGGGCTGAAATGGAGTCTCTGGGGCTGTGTTCGTAACGCACCCATTAGGGTGTGACAGAGATCGGTGTCACTTTTCAGTAGGTTCCCGCTTCCTTTGGGTATTTTTCCACCATAAAGGTTTGATCGAGGTGTTGGATTTTCACCTGATGGTTTGTTAATTGGGGAAGGTGAGTCCTAATTATGCTAGTCACCCAAGTGCTTTTGATACAGCTTGACTGATCGGACGAACCGCAGCCAAATGCAGAGCATACACACTGGAGTCTTGTAAATTTTAATAAGTTTTAAAAGATGTGTTCTTGCTTAAAAGAAAAGCCTCCAAGAACCTCTTTCGATCCAAGTGGATCTCAATCAGGGAATCAAGGAGGGGTAAATTTTAAAATGCTGATAAACAAAAGATGAGAAAATAACACAACTACACAAATGCGGTTTTTTTATCAATCCTACCACGAATCTCTTTCCCCTTGCGGGTCACTCGGGAAATCATGGGGTAAGTGTTATGATTACTTTTGAAAATAAGATATGTAATATGGAATTAGCAACAAGATCAAATATACTACCCTACCAATCATATAAATTCTAGTAAAAGGAAATAAGCAAAAAGAGACGAAAAAGGCATCGACGTGAATCCCTGACTACCCTACCAATCATATAAATTCTAGTAAAAGGAAATAAGCAAAAAGAGACGAAAAAGGCATCGACGCGAATCCCCCCAGGGGGGATGGGGAATGGGCTCGAAAGAGCCTATTCAAAGGATGATTTTATTACAGAGATTACAATATCAAAGCACTGATAAAATAGAGCTTTCTTGGTCCTTATACAGGCTGAAACCAAGATATAAAAGTTTATGCAAAACAATTACAAATTATGTGACAAAGGAGAGCCCCCTGGGGGGATTTGAGCGCTCCAAAAGCCACTTTGGACAGCAGCTTCTTTTCTTCTCTGTCAGACCTGCTAAATGACAGCGAGTGAATTAGAATAAAAAATTCCCCAAATCACTTTAAGAGTGCCTTTGGGTCAGCCTACTTTATCTCAAAAAATTAATGAAATTAAACTAGTTAAACCGATGAAAAGGGAACCAAGGAAAGCAAGCTTTCCTTGGGATCTTGGCCTGCTGTTTGTGCAGCCAATTAAAAGCAATGATATTGCAGAATATTGAAATTATTGAACAGCAAATGAAACTACCTTAACAGCAAGCTATGAATTTTTCAATAAACTACTTGCGAAACTAAGGCAATTTTAGCTAGATCTCTTGAATTTGAACTTTATGTGCACAATGAAGCTAAGATATAGAAAATTGAAGGGATATTGATAGTTAGATCTATGTATTCTTTTCTTTATGAGATAGATCAGATTTAAAAAAATACCTTAAAGTAACCAGTTTGAGGAAAGTTTAATAATTTTAAAGGAGAGAAAGGGGAAGAAAGGTGCTTGTTGTTGAAGCAGATCTGCAGAGGGACCTTGGTAGAGAAGCATCGAGGGGCACGATATTAGCAATCTCTGCTGGAAATCAATGGAATCAAACCTGAACCATAGATCTTCTAGCTACGGCAAAACTGTAAGCTACAACACAATTCCTGCATACAGAACTATCAGATCTGAAGATACATATGAGAAAGGGATGATACAGTATGAAAATAACCTTATTTAACATACAGGTATTAACTCATTCAAACATATGCAGCAAATAGAAAGTAAGTAAGCTTACTTACAATGATCTATCCTTATGATTTAAGAAACCATTCAGGGAGACAATAATTAAGTGCAAAAAACTGGAAAAATAGCAGTTTCACCTCGATTGCAGCAAGGTAATGACAATCCACACATGAAAGATACTCCACAATTGAGCCTCCGAATCTTTTCTTTATTCAACAAAATAAGATCAGTACATAGTTACAATGGCAAGCCCTTCAGTCCAGCTCTAACTAGCTTGGAAGAGGAGGCTGTGCCTTGATTTATACAAATTGCAGGCCATCTAGCCCAGGGGGGGCACAATTCCTCATGGAATCAAGTGAAATTAGCTGATGGATAGTTCATCAATGCAGAACTGAGGCTGAACTGAGCCTACTTGTCAACCGGGGGCTTGATCTGGCTGACACATCAAACCATACACTGACACATCGGCCCAAACACTGAAGAATCCACCAAAAATCATCCAGTTGAGCCAAAAACGTGTTGAGGAGAGAGGGAGGGCGAAATTCCCCATAAAGACCACTGTGGATCAACTCTGGATTTGATTTGATCCCCTCCTTCAGTCAAGGATTTGTCAGATCCAGTCAATCTGCTCTAGATCTGATTGATTTCAGTCAAATCGGTTGAGAATCCATTGATTTATTGATTTTGGATTTGCTCCATTATTAATCAATTTATTAATTAAAATAATCAATAATTGATTTTTGGGGCTTTCTGACCTGAGTGATGGAAGACCACTAAAAACTAGGAAATAGTGGGTCCATGGGTTTACATGGTGCTCTTAGCTTTAAAATGAGCACCTACATGACTGAAACTGATTATTTGGCCCACTTTTATTACAGACTCAATTTTTCCAATTAAACTATTAAAAAATAGCCTAAGTTTTGGAAAAATTAAAATTTAATAAAAAACACTGAAAAAACTAAAAAATTGAAAAACTGAAAAACACCTAGGGGGACTTAGACATGTTCATATGACTCAAAAAAGATGTCTATCATGCTTACACATTAACACATAGACTCTAATAACCTCATTAGGCCCAAATGCCAAGCTGACCACCCCAACTTTGGAGGTATGGAGTGAAAAACTCAGAAATTATCAGTCATTTATTCAACAACCAATAATAACCAAGGGAAAAAACACCCTGGGCTGATTGGATTGACAAATGAAGTCTAAGAGACCGAGTCTTTTACAGACACTATCATGCTAGAACATTTATTACAATTCCCCCATGGGGTATGAACATGTGATATGATATAACAAGAACTTCCCAGAAGTACTTCCAAAGGTCTTTTTGAAGTCCGAACAAGTTAACCCTGTCCGGTTCACTGGCTCACTTGATAAAAACCACTAAGTAGAACTTAGGTGGTAACACTACTCTTTCCAGCCTTCCATCAACTAGTAGATAGGCAAGCCTAATTTTTTCTTCATTAACATATGAGATATTAATACACAATAATCCATTTGGTATTGTATCATGAATTCTTCCAATTAAAGTATATCTGGATAGAACAAGGAATGTAAGAGGACTCACAAATGTTTCTTACATACCATAAGATATTTAGTGCTTGTAAGTTGAAAGCAGTATGTGCAAAGGGAAATAATGATTAATGCTATTAAATAATAACAAAATAGTGATATTATCTCCACAAAGTAGTATGTTAACATTTCATAGTACATATGCCTAATAATGGATCTCCATAATGTGCCTAGAAAATATACACAAATGATACCACATATTACCCTTGATAAAAAAAGCATGCAATATGGAACTTTGCAAGAAAGAATAAAATCCCATAATTAAATAGTGTTTCTGAGCTATCCAATGGATATTTCGAAGTCATTATTTCACATTTACAATATCGCATATGTGATATTGAAAAGTAAAAAAAAAAAAATAGAGGCCGCAGGCCCCTCAAATATCATTTGCATAAGATCGGGACAGCGAAAAACCGCAAGGGTGAAATAGCGCATAAGCGATTTGCATCTTAGCTTTTCGAGGTTGAGTTTGAGGTGGATTGGCTCCAATGGTAAGCAAATGCTCTTATCCTTTTCATTTAGTCTTCAATTCTTTAATTTTTTCCATAATTTCATTGTTTTTATAATTATTTTAAACAAATTTTTAAAAAAATGAATGTTTAATCAAAGAATGATTAAAATTAAAATAACTTGTAGTTTTTTGTTTAAATCTTAACAGACAGCACAAATGAACAACACAATGTGGAAAAACCACCCTCTAATAACCCACAACAACCTAACCCAAACCCAAACCCGGAGGGGGAACAAGATCGAAACTCACAGATTATTGCGCGTTTGGCGTCATTGAGGTGCCTTAGCTCATCTATTAGAGGGGGGGATCATTTTGAGAGAGTATTTAGCCAATGCATTGGACACAATAACAGACACAATTGCCGAAGCCCAAGGAGCTCTGTACAACATTACCTTGTACAGAGAATCCAGGAGGCAATACTACTCCGATGGATTGACATCAAAGCCCTTAAAATTACAAAAGACCAGTTATTTTCATTATTTTGGGACCCTAGCACCAGATTGGTTCCACCCACCATTCGACCACACATTTCCATAGACTGGTGCATTGAACCAAATATAAAGGCCAATTGGATGGATCGTTGGTATATGGTCTTCGATGAAGACCCCCATGGGAATAGGGACATCCCATTTTATTTCCTTAGGAAGTTGTATGCAGAATTCATCCTAGGGAAATATGTTAACTACTTCTATCTCTTAGGCAACCAGGGTGTTGGTCATGGGATGCCCCAATATAGGAAAGGTACCAGGACGGATCCTAACCATGTGCCACGCACACCAAAACCCCCTCAAGTATATCCTCATGTATGTCTTGTGATTGAGAATACACAGGAGGCATTATTTAACATGGTAGATACATTGCTTTAGCATGGGATTGATGTCCAAGTCAATGTACACCAAGGGGCTGGCACTTCCAAGGCAGGCCCATCTACAGATCATAGAGAAGATGCAGAGTCTTCAGAGCATCGTGTTACTCCACACCCTTGCACATCACGTGGAGGAATATGCTATGGCCCTGCTTCCAACTTCTGAGACGATGGATTACTTCGCTTTGTAAGTAAAACGAGATTATTTTCATATTATATTTTGTTTCATGTCAAAATTTTCAATTGTTTCGCAATTTATTTCTATTTAATTATCTAACAAATTATGTGTTCACAAATATACAGCTGGTGTCCCATGGAACACCACTGTCACATAGTCTATCGATCAACATTGAGAACATTGATGCGGTTGTCAATATTGCTTATGGGTTTGGCTCTTCACCAAAAGGGGTAAGAACTATACTTGCTAATTTGTCAACTTTATTTACATATTTATAGTATAGATTGTAACATTCAATATGTATCCTAATTTTGATACAACATGTTTTATGCAGGTTGACCAGGATGAGTATATTGTATCGCAGCCTATTCCCTCTCATGCAGAGGTAGATTCCCAGACACAGGTATTATTTGAAATATGCTTTTAATTATGTTTCGCTTTCTTTGGAAAAATCATTTTACTTGTATCACTTTGACATATGTTACTTTATGCAGGAACCTATTGTGACAGTGGTGTTTGAAGAGAACCAAAGCGAGGTTGTCAACCCACCTCTTCCC
Organism: Pseudotsuga menziesii; assembly: GCA_001517045.1. Taxonomy (NCBI): domain Eukaryota; kingdom Viridiplantae; phylum Streptophyta; class Pinopsida; order Pinales; family Pinaceae; genus Pseudotsuga; species Pseudotsuga menziesii. Next base: position 9,210 of record LPNX010069399.1, read on the forward strand.
CCCAACCAAGTATGTATGTTTCGCTTTCTTTGGTAACATCATTTTCCTTCTAGGTAGTATATATGTTTCTGATTTACTATTTTATATGACATTGACATATATGTTACTTTTTATGCAGGCCCCTAGTGAGGCACCAGTCCGTGAAGAGCACCAAACCGGTGGCCCACCTTTGACGAGCTAGCAGGTATGTTTATGTAGATCGATTTCTTTATACGTTTGTGTATATCTTTCTTTGATTTGGTGCTTGAAGAGACCCAAATTGGTGACCCTCTTCCCCCCAAGGTACATGTATATTTGTTGACATTGGCATATATATATATATATATATTTTTATGCAGACTGATGGTGAGCAAGTGGTGCAAGAAGAGCACCCAATCAAGGTCGCTATTAGTGAGGCACAAGAACCCATGATTACTTACTCACGTACAGTAAGTAGAAATGTTATTTTGTTTTTGGAATTTGAACAAATGTACATAGAATTTTTAAAGGTTGGTAAATTAACTTACAAATTTTGGTTTTTCTGCAGTCTCCACTGATGCGACCCATCCCTCTTGTTCAGTGATGGGGATCACTAGTGAGCAGTCAAAAAAGAAAGCTACACTTCTCCGAAGACTCTGGCAGTGGCAGCAAAAGGGGGGATAACTAGAATAAATGTATATGGGGCATAAATAGATGTAACGTTTTGTTCATATGTACACACAGATGTACTTTTTGATCCACTATTTTGTATTATGGCCATGTGGCATGGCAATTTTTGTAACATTATTGCTATACATATATAATATAAAGCAAGGTTCAAAGGTATACATATATGGTTGACTTGATCTTGGAACATGATATGTGTGATTCACCTATGTGATATAATGATATGTGTGGTTCATGCATGTGTGCTAACTTAAATGAATTTCCAATATTACTTAAAGGAATAATTTACGACTCATCAACTTTTTAACATTATGGTTATCCTCAACTTTTAACATAATAACCATATCATACACTAAGTAAATTACATACACTAGTTCAATCATAAAACTATGCCATGCATGGATGTGTAATAGATACCATATCATACCCTATAATACCCTATGATACTAACATCATACAATTCTAACATACAATAACATACCCTACAATACCCTATGACACTAACATCATACCATACTAACATACAATAACATACCATAACATAACATGTACTTTAACATATACCATGTACACTAACATCATAACACTAAGTCATGCATGCACATGTGTAATATACCATATCATACCCTACAATACCCTATGATACTAACATCATACCATACTAACACACAATAACATACTCTACATTACCCTACGACACTAGCATCATACCATACTAACATACAATAACATGTACCATAACATTTACATACTAACAATATGTACCATTTAACACTAAGTCATCCATGCATGTGTGATCATGTGTTTCTAGTTCCCTCTCCTAACTTGCATGATCGCTCACTAAACCCTAGTCCCATCTCATACCTTGGTAACCCTAGTTGGAGCATGCAAATTGTTGTTCATGAAAGCCTAGTTGGTGCATGCAAGTATTTGTGATCATGTGTTTCTAGTTCCCTCTCTTAACTTACAAATTGCTCACCAAACCCTAGTTCCATCTCATACCTTGGTAACCCTAGTTGGAGCATGCAAATTGGTGTTCATGAGATAAGGCAGCTCCACCACGGGCCTAATTCCATCTCATCAAAATACCCTAATAGATAACAGCAGACAAAATACTACATGATCTTTGCAAAAAAATTTAGTCAATATAGAAAATTTGGTTAAAAAGATTAACATCCATGGAACTCTGAAATGTTAAGAGAATTATAGTGTCTTCCAAACAAGTTCTATAACTTAATAATTATAATTGAATATTTAAGTGACCATAACAATTATATTAAACAACTTTTTACATATTGTTATCATGTTGGTCCTATATGGGAGAAAAATCCCAATTTCAAAAATTCTCCAAAAAAATAATAATATTATTATAGAAAATATCCAAAAACACACATAGTCTTATACATCCAAAAAACTATATGACCCAAAAGATTATCTAACTCAGCCAAAATAGTGAAATATACATCTATTACATGTCACCTTTATTTGAATCACAAGGAAGAAACCAAATAGGGCCCTTCAATTATCTCTTCTAACTCCATATCTTCCAGGATTTGACTTGCTTTAGGAAGAGAATCGACAATAATGTTTAGTTCCCAAAAACATGCTGAAAATAAATGTACTAAAGAGTAGCAGTATTTGACAATTAGGTCTTGTTTAACATCCAATTTATAGTTAGATCCTAGTCAACAAAAACCTAGAGAGTTTTTACACCACCATTGAAAGCACATTTCATCAAGAGCATTGAGGCCATTAATTATGCAAAGTTGTTTGTTCCAATGCCAGTTCCAACTTTATACTTACTGACATGCATATCAAAGAAAAATAAGATGCCCTGTGATACTAAAATTCGGATCACTTTGATATGCACCATCAAGGAAACCCATGACTTCTACTTGTCGATAATAACAACTTTTGTAAGCTACCATGGGAAAAGAATTAGATACATGTTTAGTGTACTTTTTGAGACAATGCTTGAATAAGAGATTAATTCTTGAACAAAAGAATGATTTTTTCCTCAAATAGAATTAAGAACTAAGTTCATCCCTAGCCAAATCCCCATATGACCATACAAATAATTACTTTAACGTTTTGAGTTCTCTTTTTCCATACCAATGCAACTAACAATCATAATAAAAGCACCTTTCCACATCATGTAATTTCCTTTGTGTAGTAGACACAACCCTGAACATTTGGTGTTGATCTATAATTTTACATTTAATTCATGTTAAGAAGGAAACACAATGTGGTCAGGCATACAAATGACAAAGTGGAGTAAATAGTGACTCAATTGCTCACCAAACCCTAGTTCCATCTCATACCTTGGTAACCCTAGTTGGAGCATGCAACTTGGTGACTCATGAAAGCCTAGTTGGTGCATGCAAGTATTGGTGATCATGTGTTTCTAGTTCCCTCTCCTAACTTGCATGATTGCTCACCAAACCCTAGTTCCATATCATACCTTGTCTTGACCCTAGTTGGAGCATGCAACTTAGTGACTCATGAGAGACTAGTTGGTGCATGCAAGTATTGGTGATCATGTGTTTCTAGTTCCGTCTCCTAACTTGCATGATTGCTCACCAAACCCTAATTGGACATCTCATACCTTGTCTTGAACCTAGTTGGAGCATGCAACTTGGTGACTCATGAAAGCCTAGTTGGTGCATGCAAGTATTGGTGATCATGTGTTTCTAGTTCCCTCTCCTAACTTGCATGATTGTTCACCAAACCCTAGTTCCATATCATACCTTTTCTTGACCCTAGTTGGAGCATGCAACTTGGTGACCCATGAAAGCCTAGTTGGTGCATGCAAGTATTGGTGATCATGTGTTTCTAGTTCCGTCTCCTAACTTGCATGATTGCTCACCAAACCCTAGTTCTATCTCATACCAAGACTTGACCGTAATTAGAGCATGCAACTTGGTGACTCATGAAAGCCTAGTTGGTGCATACAAGTATTGGTGATCATGAGTTTCTAGTTCCCTCTCCTAACTTACATGATTGCTCACCAAACCCTAGTTCCATCTCATACCAAGACTTGACCCTAATTGGAGCATGCAACTTGGTGACTCATGAAATCCTAGTTGGTGCATGCAAGTATTGGTGATCATGTGTTTCTAGTTCCCTCTCCTAACTTGCATGATTGCTCACCAAACCCTAGTTGGACATCTCATACCCTATCTTGACCCTAATTGGAGCATGCAACTTGGTGACTCATGAAAGCCTAGTTGGTGCATGCAAGTATTGGTGATCATCTGTTTCTAGTTCCCTCTCCTAACTTGCATGATTTCTCACCAAACCCTAGTTCCATCTCATACCTTGTCTTGACCCTAATTGGAGCATTCAACTTGGTGACTCATGAAAGCCTAGTTGGTGCATGTAAGTATTGGTGATCATGTGTTTCTAGTTCCCTCTCCTAACTTGCATGATTGCTCACCAAACCCTAGTTGGACATCTCATACCTTGTGTTGACCCTAATTGGAGCATGCAACTTTGTGACTCATGAAAGCCTTGTTGGTGCTTGCAAGTATTCGTGATCATGTGTTTCTAGTTCTCTCTCCTAACTTGCATGATTGCTCACCAAACCCTAGTTGGACATCTCATACCTTGTCTTGACCCTAATTGGAGCATGCAACTTGGTGACTCATGAAAGCCTAGTTGGTGCTTACAAGTATTGGTGATCATGTGTTTCTAGTTCCCTCTCCTAACTTGCATGATTGCTCACCAAACCCTAGTTGGACATCTCATACCTTGTCTTGACCCTAATTGGAGCATGCAACTTGGTGACTCATGAAAGCCTAGTTGGTGCTTACAAGTATTGGTGATCATGTGTTTCTAGTTCCCTCTCCTAACTTGCATGATTGCTCACCAAACCCTAGTTGGACATCTCATACCTTGTCTTGACCCTAATTGGAGCATGCAACTTGGTGACTCATGAAAGCCTAGTTGGTGCTTACAAGTATTGGTGATCATGTGTTTCTAGTTCCCTCTCCTAACTTGCATGATTGCTCACCAAACCCTAGTTGGACATCTCATACCTTGTCTTGACCCTAATTGGAGCATGCAACTTGGTGACTCATGAAAGCCTAGTTGGTGCTTACAAGTATTGGTGATCATGTGTTTCTAGTTCCCTCTCCTAACTTGCATGATTGCTCACCAAACCCTAGTTGGACATCTCATACCTTGTCTTGACCCTAATTG
>LPNX010069399.1:14147-82901 GCA_001517045.1 Pseudotsuga menziesii
AAATGTAATTAAATGTATATATTAAACTAAAAACATCAAGAAATGTAAATTTTAACAACTTGAGAGCTTGTTATTTTCCGAACTCTATTTGGTGGTGTCTAAAGACCCCATTCTTAGTGCCTCCAATGTGTCGTAGATGGTGTTTGTATCCTAGGCACACGAAAGGATAGACATTAGTAACATCATAAGAAAGAAAAGATAACCCAATGAAAATGGGAAAACATGATTTATAGATAACTCACCCAAGGTTGTACGCTCATGTTTATAGTGTCCAGTATCCTCTGAATAATATTATGTCTGTGAATGGTATCTGTCAATCACATGTTTATTACATTGGGAATACAGTAAGGCTAAATAATGGAAATTGTGCTTCAGAATTCACTTTTAAAAAGGTTAAATAACTCACCTAACAATGCACTCATACAAGTAGGTCATCCGGATCATCTCTGGTGCTGATGGTGTCCATCAATCTTTCGTGCTCTATATGAGGTAGCAAGTATCATACATGTGACCTATTTTTGTGAGCAAGTGTGCGCAGCTTGATGTTTATACCAACTACTAGGTTGGTGAAGTGGTATACAATAGCTCCTAGTCTATAATCCTGATATACATACCCACCCTTCCTTTTCTGTTGTGCTACAAGTGTCAAGTACTCCCCTTTTATAACCATCGAGCCGGTTGGGAATTCAATATTTTCATCATCTATAACAGGTTCTAGAAGGGTTTGTTTCCCCTCTTAGCAACGTGCCAAGCAATAGTCAGAAACCCATTCATTATTTTTTGGGGCAACCACTGCATATATCTGACCTGTGAAAGGAAATAGGTCGAGTTAACAATACATTTTGTAAATAAGGTCTTGCATTTATAATTTCTACATAAATTAAATTCTACATAGGTCGAGTAAACAATACATAAATTCATTTTCTTATTTAGGTACTACTCATGTACCTGCTTGTATGAGATGCGATATGTGATCATAGTCTGTAGAAATATGTGTCTAATCATCTTCCAAATGGTCTATTTCATTAACCCCGTTGAAATTGGTGCCAAGTGTCACTCGATCCCATGTATCAACGGTATCCATATGCTCACAATCACCCCATTCACCGATGCTACAGGAAGTGCAAAAGCAAGCCTTCAATCTTGTCCAAATTTGCAGGGCCGAGTTGTCTAAGCTTCTAATTGAATGAAACTGTCGAGTTCCATGCACTGTGTTCAGCCGAGGTGTTTGTGATCGGTCCACATTTGTCACCTCCCAAAATATTATTTGCACTAAGTGTTTCCTTGTTGCTTTTTCTCCCATGACAGATGCACACCATTGGACTATAGATGCAGCGTCTCAAAGGCGAGCTACCTATAAACTTCATCTCTTCCCTTCGAAGCACAGTTTTAATGCATGCACCAACACCATCGTGCTCTCCTTTTCCATGACCAGTTTCAAAGTAGTTCCATACATGTGGCACCTTGTATTTTATGTGCAACAAACACAGCCATTCAAATACACGTGCATTCTTGAACTGTCCAGCACATGGCATCTGACCAAATGAAATGACGATAAAATGGTATATCCATAGCTATCACGTGATCATAAAATAATTTAAAGCAATGTTGCTCGTAATGGATGTCATGGATCCGGTCGTCACTTATGTAGAAATGACTTTCTTTTAGTATCACACGTTTCTCTTCATTGCTATCTTGCCCATGTCGATACGTGATATGCACCATTATGCTCACCTGCTCTGAGTGATAGTATTCACTTTGAATTTCATTTTGTAGTTGTAGGGTGTAGTTTTCTGCAAATTCAACCACTGATAGTATTGTTCCGAGAGGGAAGGTGTCCCGGCATATTCTAAATTGCTCATCTTTCCACCGTGCCATATCGACATGTTGAATGTACTGTTGGATCTTTCCACGAAAATCTGGAATAAAATCACATACTCGCACCTGGTACATGAATATTAATATGTCAATAAACCACATAAAAAAATGTGTACATGAATATTAATTTGTTAATATTCAAGAATTTACCTGTGAAGTCACCAATTAATCTTCCTACTTTTTTTCCCATCATTTAGCTGATATGTCTCATATTGATAGTTCTGCTTCTCAACAATTGCATTCCCGAATGATTGATCTTCACTTTCATGGATGCAATCAGACCATAAGGATAGTCCACCACAATTGTTGCAAGAACCATCTACACATTGTTTTAAGTAATGTGTCTGCCCATCTTGCCTCGGACACATGATGTTATGGATGAAATCTCTGGATGACATTGGCGGTACTGTACTTGAGCATTCCTACACATGGTTAGGATGCAAAAAACAACATATATGTGCAAATGTATGGTAATATAGGTCAAACTCTATGTGGTATCTACAACAACAAGTGTTTCGAATGGTATTGGTTCTAACATACCAAGGATTGCATTTTTCAAAAGATCTTTGCCCGAGCCTTAGCTCTATGTGGAAAACTTTAAACATCTCGAATAGTTGAGTTTGTGTCATGTCAAGATAATGTTTAACATGAGGTTTAGTGTTTCTAGAACCCCTACAATGCTTTAACACATCCTTCATGTTAGAAGAAGGCCTAGTGTTATCGTGTCAAAACATTTGCACTAGGCCCTTCACTGCTTCGACTAACTTCATGTCTTTGCGGGGCAACCTACCGCTAAATTCCCATAATGTTTCCATTTGTCCCTTTACATTAAGGTTGTCTCTTCTTACTGAATATTTTTTAAGTGTCTTTGGATGTAAAGGAACAATTTGTGATGTGCATTTAAGTAAACGATGTTGTCTTGTGGATCTACATACAATTGATTCAACCAATACACGCCGAGCCACATTACAGTCTTGTGAATGAGTTTTTTAACCAATCGATGTGAATGCAGTAGCAAGAGATTTAACCATGTGATTACTTGATTCGATATTCTTCATTGTTGTTATGCCTAAATTTCTTCTAACAGTTGCCATATTTCTAGATTTAATCAAAGCTAAAAACAATTGGCATTTACCGGCTTCGAATTTGTTATCAAAATATTGTTTCATTATTTGAGAAGAATGACGAAGGATAGTGCGTTTAGCCACCTTACCTTCCATGGAAGTCAATCTGCTCTTGTCCACTTGTATTCGTTTAGGAGTTCTCTTTCGTTTTGATGCAAAATTTCTTGCCGTTTGAAATGCTGGAGTGATGTTTACATCCACTACCGGCTCACAACTTTGATTAGGAGATTGAACCATCAAACATGGTTGTTGTTGAGTCACATTTACATCGGGAGTAACATAATTATTGAACTCTTCACAAGATTGTCTGTTTACTAATGGATCAATAATATCAACTTCCGTGTAACCAGCTTCCTTTAATGTTGCATTATCTTCCTCAGCCTCTACATCAAGTATCTGTTGAGGGGGAATGGGAACTATTTGCTCATGTAATGAATGCCGACGATTTCTTGAATCTTCCCTTTTTTTTGTTTTTTATTTTCTGCTTCTTTCGGTGTAAGCACCTTCCTTGCTGACTTTCGTCCTCTATTACGTACATTCCCCATTGAAATCCACCCAAACCTGTACAAAACTATGGAATTATGTAAGTAATGATAAAAAATTGCATGTCGAATAGTTCTCTGTGCACAGGTTCAGACGAATTATGTCTTTTGATACTTGATAAAGATGGCCAACACGACGCCACCCTACATTTTCTATAAAACACATATTGCATATGTGATATAACACACCTCCGATATATCGCATATGCGATATTGAATTCCATCTTTTTAATGAACGGGCAGGTTTTTACATGTTTTCCATAACGCATATGCGATTTAGTGCATATGAGATATATCACATATGTGATTTAGTGCTCAATGAATATATGCAATTTACATTTATCTATATGATGAGGATGAGGGTGATGAACATTGAGGGTGTCGATGACCATGATGATGATGAGTATGAGGGTGAGGGTGTCGATGAGGGTCAGGGTGTCAATGAGGATGAGGGTGAGGGTGTCGATGATGATGAGGATGAGGCTGATGAACAATGATGATGAGGATGAGGATGAGGGTGATAGTGATAATGAGGATGACGGTGATGATGATGATGAGGATGATGAGGATGAGGGTGATGAGGAGGAGGAGGAGGATGAAGGTGATGATGATGATAATGATGATGATGATGAGGAGGAGGATGAGGATGAGGATGAGGATGAGGATGATGATGGTGATGATGATGAGGATGAGGCTATCAAAGAAGATGATGATGATCATGAGGATGAGGGTGATGAACGATGATGATGAGGATCGAGGTTGAGGATTATGATGATGATAAGGATGAGGATGAGGATGAGGATGGTGATGAGGATGAGGATGAGGGTGTCGATGAAGATGATGATGATGGTGAGGATGAGGGTGATGAACGATGATGATGAGGATCGAGGTTGATGATGATGCGAATGAGGGTGATGATGATGATGAGGATGATGGTGACGATGAAGATGATGATGAACAATGATGGTGATGATGAGGAGGAGGATGAATATGATGAGGATGATGAGGATGAGAGTGATGATGATGATGATGATGATGACCATGATGATGATGATGAGGATGAGGGTGATGATGAGGAGGATGATGACTATGATGATGATGATGAGGATGAGGGTGATGATGAGGAGGATGATGACTATGATGATGATGATGAGGATGAGGGTGATGATGATGATGACCATGATGATGATGATGATGATGAGGATGAGGATGAGGGTGATGATGAGGAGGAGGAGGAGGAGGATGAGAATGATGACCATGATGAAGCTGATGCAGATGAGGGTGATGATGATTATGATGATGAGGATGAGGATGATGAGGGTGAGGGTGTTGATGAGGATGAGGGTGAGGGTGTCAATGATGATGAGGATGAGGGTGTTGATGATGGTGAGGATGAGGCTGATGAACAATGATGATGAGGATGAGGACGAGGAGGAGGAGGATGATGAAGATGAGAGTGATAGTGATGATGATGATGATGATGACGAGGATGGTGATGATGATGAGGATGAGGGTGACGACGAATATTATGATGAACAATGATGGTGATGATGAGGAGGATGATGAATATGATGATGATGATGATGAGGATGAGGGTGATGAGGAGGAGGAGGAGGAGGAGGGTGATGGTGATGATGATGATGAGGATGAGGATGATGACCATGATGAAGCTGATGCAGATGAGGGTGATGATGATGATGATGAGGATGAGGATGAGGATGAGGATGAGGATGAGGGTGATGATGATGACGATGATGAGGATGAGGATGATGACCATGATGAAGCTGATGCAGATGAGGGTGATGATGATGATGATGAGGATGAGGATGAGGGGGATGAGGACGAGGAGGAGGAGAATGAGAATTATGATGATGAGGATGAGGATGGTGATGAGGATGAGGATGAGGGTGTCGATGAAGATGATGATGATGGTGAGGATGAGGGTGATGAATGGTGATGATGAGGATCGAGGTTGATGATGATGAGGATGATGGTAAGGATGAGGATAATGAGGACGATGAGGGTGATGATGAGGAGCATGTAATGATGATGATGATGACCATGATGATGATGATGAGGATGAGGGTGATGATGATGATGACGATGAGGATGAGGATGGTGATGATGATGAGGATGAGGGTGTCGATGAAGATGATGATGATGGTGAGGATGAGGGTGATGAACGATGATGATGATGATCGAGGTTGATGATGAGGAGGATGAGGGTGATGATGATGATGAGGATGAGGGTGACGATGAAGATGATGATGAACAATGATGGTGATGATGAGGAGGATGATGAATATGATGAGGATGATGACGATGAGGGTGATGACCATGATGATGATGATGAGGATGAGGGTGATGATGAGGAGGAGGAGAATGAGGGTGATGATGATAATGATGATGAGGATGAGGATGAGGGTGATGATGATGATGATGATGAGGATGAGGATTATGATGTTGATGATGATGAGAATGAGGATGGTGATGATGATGAGGATGAGGGTTTCAATGAAGATGATGATGATGGTGAGCATGAGGGTGATGAACGATGATGTTGAGGATCGAGGTTGATGAGGAGGAGGAGGAGGGTGATGATGATGATGAGGATGAGGGTGATGATGAAGATGATGATGAACAACGATGGTGATGATGAGGATGATGATGATGATGATGATGATGAGGGTGATGATGATGATGACCATGATGATAATGATGAGGATGAGGGTGATGAGGAGGAGGATGATGACTATGATGATGATGATGAGGATGAGGGTGATGATGATGATGACCATGATGATGATGATGATGATAAGGACCATGATGATGATGATGATGAGGATGAGGGTGATGATGAGGAGGAGGAGGATGAGGGTGATGATGATGATGAGGATGAGGATGAGGATGATGACCATGATGAAGCTGATGCAAATGAGGGTGATGATGATGATGATGAGGATGAGGATGAGGGTGATGATGATGATGGTGATGAGGATGAGGATTATGATGATGATGATGAGGATGAGGATGAGGATGGTGATGATGATGAGGATGAGGGTGTCGATTAAGATGATGATGATGGTGAGGATGAGGGTGATGAACGATGATGATGAGTATGAGGGTGATGATGATGATGATGATGATGACCATGATGATGATGATGAGGATGAGGGTGATGATGAGGAGGATGATGACTATGATGATGATGATGAGGATTGGGGTGATGATGATGATGACCATGATTATGACCATGATGATGATGATGAGGATGATGATGGTGATGATGATGATGATGATGACCATGATGAAGCTGATGAGGATGAGGGTGATGATGATGAGGAGGAGGAGGAGGATAAGGATGAGGATGATGGTGATGAGGATGATGATGAGGATGAGGGTGATGATGATTATGAGGTTAGCGATGATGAGGATGAGGATGAGGATGAGGATGAGGATGATGACAGTGATGATGATGATGATGACCATGATGACCATGATGAAGTTGATGAGGATGAGGGTGATGATGAGGAGGAGGAGGATGAGGATGATGATGATGAGGAGGAGGAGGAGGATGAGGGTGATGATGATGATGATGATGAAGACGATGATGACCATGATGATGCTATTGAGGATGAGGGTGATGATGATGAGGATGATGATGATTATGATGCTAATGAGGATGAGGGTGATGATGATGAGGAGGATGAGGGTGACGATGAATATGATAAGGATGAGGGTGATGATGATGATGATGAAGCTGATGACGATGATGGTGATGACGATGATGATGAACAATGAGGAGGAGGAGGAGGAGGAGGAGGATGACTATGATGAGGAGGAGGAGGAGGAGGAGGGTGATTATGACAATGATGAGGATGAGGGTGGTGATGATGATGAGGATGAGGGTGATTATGATGATGATGAGGATGAGGGTGGTGATGATGATGAGGATGAGGGTGATGAACAATGATGCATTAAGACAAAAACAAATTAGTTAAAAAAAAATGCATATGCGATATGAATAAGCTATATCGCATATGCGTTATTTTAAAATTAAAATAATTGGCGGGATTAAGGTTTGGCATTAGGTTCGAAAGTAGCTTCAGAATACCGAACCTATTGGCTAGGACAAATAAACCAAGGCTATTTCTTGTCTTTTAGAACTCTATCAATATGCTCAGTTTAGATGGCATGTTTTGATATGACATACACAATATTTTTTTATGAAAATCTAGGATATTGTAGAGTACGATCTTACAATTCTGAATATGTAATTTTTTCCTTCAAAACTATGTTTTATTTATTTATAATTATATTTCTAAATGACACACATTAGTTTTTGAAAATACATACATCGATTGTTTGCTATATAACTTTTGATTTCCATCACCATTTTCCAAAAAAACTATATGGTGCACTAGACGAGATCAAGCTCTACAATCTTATATTTAGAAATCAAGGATTTCATTAATTTTTTTCCCCTAAAGTGTTGCACCCGCACATAAGGTTTTAATTTCAAGCTTTTTTTACTTCAATAATTAATAATAATAATAAAAATAATTCATGAAAAATTTCGAATAAATAGTGTTGCACTAGGCCCGTATGTCCTTTATATGTCTGCAATATTTTATCCCAAATGGACATCATTTACCTCATATATTGCTCCACCCGCACAAACATATATGTTAAGATGTGCTGAAATTTTGAAAACCCACTTTCACGGAAACTAATTTTATAATCATTTACACACATTTTCTCTGCATAAATGCTATATATTATGAAATCTGATTCAATTTCCTATCTTTTCTCTTTTTACTTTATCTTCAAATAAATTATGGAAGTACCCCTAATTGTAACCTAAAGTCAGAGTTTTTCGTTTATTCTAGTACTATGTGGCATCTAAAATGTCTTTAAAAGAGTCCATGATTGTGCATAAGCCCACTAGTCAAGTTAAATCATTTTTAATAAGCTTTTACTTTCATCTTATACAAGTTATATTAATAAGAATATTCATTCTTAATAACTATTTATTTGTTTGTAAATATATTTTTAAAAGAGACACATTCATCGTATTTTTAAATGAAAGGTTTTAATACATTTTTGAACAAACCTAAAAGTAATATGATATGATCCCTAATAGTCCTTTACAAATTATCCTTAATAATTTTACCCTTTACATTTATATTTCTAAGAAAATTAGTTTTTATTTTTCAAATGCTAAACTATTTAAAAAAAATTAATACATTTGTGAACAAACCTAAAAGTTATATAATCTTTAATAATCCTTTACATATTATCCTTAATAACTTTACCCTTTATATCTCTAAGAAAAATAGTTTTTATTTTTCAAATACTAAGAGATTGTAAGATTGTCGGGAACATGTAAGAGATTGTAAGATTGTGTGGAACATGTTAGAACAACAAATATTCTCCGATGAGTTACCAAATAGTGTGCTTCACCGATTGGACTGCTAAAGTGTGAAACCATGTTAGCTTTTGAAAATCATATTGTGATATATTACGGAGGATTGAACGTTTAGGAATTAAGTTAAAAGTTATAAGATTTGTGATTTTTACAAATTTTATTAGGTTGATAGGCATATATATGTTAGAATTTTCGGGTTGACTACTATTTATGTTTTTTGATCTACTGACCAAAATGAGACAAGTGTATTGTCCAGATTGATTCTATGAGGGTCGTCCAAGATTAAACGAGAATGAGACAAGTGTAAGGTCTATATTGATTCTATGGGCATTAATAAATAATAATTTCAAAAAAATAAAAAATAGCTTAATTAACATTTGATAAGTATAGTTAGTTTTAGTTATAAAAATTATAATTAATCTTCATCTATTAGATATAAGATACAACTACTAAGTTAACTCCATGGATTATTAGATACAACTATGAGCTTAATTCCAATAAGTTTAGAACTATTTGGTTAACTTCAACCAAATACTCGATGAGTCGGTATACAAGTTATATAGTTAATGTCAGTCAGATATTCTATCGTTAATGTGAGAGTTGGTATGTGAATACAAGTTTAGTGGATTTTAATAGTTTTGTGGTTTATTATATGGTAATAATTGCGATTTTAATAGTTTAAAAAAAAACATCGTTTAGTCGTTACAAATCCATGTAGAATCATTCCGTTATTTAAGAAAAATACCATCCAGGATCAAATAAAGCATTATAAATGTTTATACAAATTCTATGGATTAATGAAAATAGGCATTAAAGTAAGGGTAGAAAGTAGCCATTGAAATAAAGGTAAAAAATAGAAAACTATAATACTAAAATGAATAATTAAATAAGTTTATAAAAGAAAATAGTTGAGGTGAAATTAAAAATTATTAAAATATTAATAAAAGTAAATAAGAGATAAATTTATTAGATACTAGAATTGCCACTTAACTTGTGGTTAATGATAACAATAAATGATAAAGTGACAAAAGTAATAAGTTATTTGTTACTTTTTTTTTGGCATGCAAATCATCATCCATCTATTATCTAAGAGTTATACATGCATTAGCTACTACTTAAGTTCTTTATCTATCCATCACCTAAGAGTTATAGACATAAATAGCTCTGAAAACATCCACTATAAAATTATAACAAATATACTTATTTTTATTAAAAATGAGTGTGTGCATTTCCTTTCAACCAATTAATCATATGATCCAAATAATTTTTATCATTCTTCAACATATCCATATATTATGTCAATGTAAGAAATTCAACTTCCCTTTAATGCCATTATTTAGCCTAACTAACTAAAACATGGCTATTCCCTTTCATCGAAGGCATGGCTAATCCAACCATCACCTACCACCACACTCAACTCAAAATGGAATAAAGTGAAACACTCAAAATGAGATAAAGTGAAGGCATGGTTAATCCAACCATCACCTACCACCACACTCAAAATGAGATAAAGTGAAAGCCGCCATTGCAGCCTCTGCTTTTTATAGGATTGTTTCCACTCTAGAGGTTGTTTGACACATTTGTTAGGAAATTTTTTACCTCTCTGTGTATTCTAAACATATTAATCTTATTAATATGGTTGTTGCTAGTAGTTACAATTTAATTGAAATAGTTGGATTTATGGTTTTAGGTTGTTAGAATTATATGACTGAAATAACCAATTTAGTTTAAAGATATTAATATATTTTTACAATCAAATTAACAATTTAAATAATAAAAATTGAGATTAAATAAAAAATACAAAAATTAAAACTTTAAGCTTACTATACTAGTTAAAATTTTTACATAAGTAGACACGGGTCCTTATTTTTCTTATTAAGAAATTAAAAAAATACTTATTTTGTTATTTTATCCCAAGCCAATGCTAACACGGGTCCTTATTTTTCTTATTAAGAAATTAAAAAAATACTTATTTTGTTATTTTATCCCAAGCCAATACTAGACACAGGTCCTTATTTTTCTTATTAAGAATTTAAAAAAATACTTATTAAAAATTGAAATGGAAGAAAAAAATTCTAGCCAAATAAACGACATAATAGAAATATGTGGTGGAGTCCCACTAATGTTAGCTTTAGTCGCATAAGTGTCAAGTTTCGAAGAAGACAAGCAAGAAAAGCTTACGACGCACTCGATCACAGATCCGTCTCTTGAAGTCTTTTCATTTTTCAAAATTATGGGAGTGGGACCCAGGGTAGGAATTTCAAATGGCAGACACCCGTCAAAATTGCCGGTAACAGTCAAAATCTAAAACGTTTTCTAGATTTAGACGGTCTTGATAAAATCTTAGCTGTATTTGACGGGTAAATTGGCCGCCAAATTCCATCTCTAGTGGCAGATTTCTTTAGAGATTTTGAGTCAACAAGAAGTTCTGCAGGAATTACGCCGCTAAAATTATTTTAAAAATAATTGTTATATTTTATTAGTCATAAAAATGAATTTAATATCGAAAATGATCTTTATTAGGATGGACAGACATACAACACTTTAAGATTTTTTAGTTTAGATAGCCAATCTGGAAAACTTCCGTTCAAGTTGTTGTTTTGTAGGTGTCTGCACAACAAGAGAACGAAATGGCTGAAGTTATAATTGTAGAACGACGATCAATCTGTCTCAAATAAAAATAATGGACGGCAAAGTGAGCGTCTATGTTTTTAAGAAAGTACTTACAATCTCTCTAAGATGGTTAGCCTCGAAAAATCTGGCAACGTTTCGATGAGATGATTATTGGCAAGAGACCTGCTAATTTCAACAGGAATGGATGAACATCATTATTCAAAGAGAACCGTAGCATGCAGGCATTTTTTAATTGCTATATGTACTAGTTCTATTGTAAACTGGTTTATTATAGAGATGGTTTAGGATAAATATTGTTCAGAATGGATGCAAAGTTTTCGAGAAATCCATGGAATAGTTCACTTAGTTACATAGTTAATGACGGTTTTGAGGGTTTCTGAAGCTACCCAAAACTTGGGAAATCCTTAACAACCTAGATTTAGCTTTTCCAAAATGTTTTGGATAAACAATATACAACTAAAGGTATAGAGATAGGGTAATATAGAGAAATGAGTAGAGTTTTGCTTACACATTAACTAATTCTGTCAAGTGTCCAATATCTTCACGGACTGATCCTCTCAGGTTCCTTCCAGACAGATTTCTAGCAAAAGAAGATTAATATCGTAAATTCTTATGATTTCACATTTAAGAGTCCTCTGTTTTCAAATTTGGTGGTGAACTGTAAACAAATCAAAGAACTAAACTTACATTTCCGAAATTCTAATGGCTAAAGATCCATTATCACAGTAAATTCCAGTCCAAGGAAACAGAAAACAAGGATCTGAAATCCAATCTTTTATGCCAAACCTGTTTTTGATAGCGCCAATAGGTTCAACTGCAATTTAAAAACTACTTTGTTATACATGGAATTATAATATCAGCGAATTCAGTATGAAAACTTTTGTAACAACACTTACTATCCTGGGTATATGTTGCTGGTTCCGTATCAATAAGTCAATAATGCTCATAAGCGTTGATTATAGGACGACTGGTGGAGTTAGCTGCCTTCACATGGTAAAATTTTGAAAGTTGATTGTTTCATCTGAACCATCCAATGGGATTGTTAGCTCTACAGCAGAGTAATTTGGCAGCAAAGTAGTGATGTTAGATCTTCTATCCCCATGTATTGTGACGTAGAACGATCTCGATTCAGATCTATTGAGTCTCTCGATCTCTGCAAAATATAACAGCAGTAGCGTTTTCTCGTCATACATGTTCCTAGAGTGATTGCAAAGCTGTCCGCGTTCATAACCCATGCCTTTTGGAGGACAACATTTGGAGGAAGGTTTTTGGTATTGTTTGATGAAATGGTCTGCTGAGAGCTTACATACCGTACAGCACTTGAATTATCATCACTTACGCGCCAGACGCGGTCAAATTTGTCCTGAGGATACCTGTTTATTCACCATATAAATATAATCAGCTCAATAATTCCCAAAAAAATAATCACACAATACAGAAAAACATTTATTTAACATAACCACAAAAAACAGTTAAAATGGGTGAAAGCTGAGTTTGGAACTGTATACAGAACTTTCGAAAAGATTCAACTCTTGAACATACCTCTAAAGACTTTTATTTCAATATTTTCTCACCACATCGTCAAAATAGATAGAGAGCTTCTGATTGCAACGAATGTCTACACTATTACTGTTCTATTAAGCTTGGAGTTCCGTAGGTAAAACGTATAGCTGAGATGCTCACCTAAGTAACATATTTCCACCAAGATCTTTCCTTGCTAACATCCAAAACGCTGTTCCTGGTTTATCCTGGCTATACATGCCCTTTTGGAGGGTCCTCAGATCGATAGCATTGATAAAGGGATCATCCGTCTCAGAGGTTCTGATCAAACAAATATACAACACTCTTGCAGAGCTAACCAAGACTAGCTCCAAACCTGATGGGTCTTTACTTTGTTGTCTTCCGCTTGTATGATACAAAAAACCCAGCGTTTCAACAGAGACAGAGAACTCCGGTAGAGTTTGGAATCCACTGTAATTACCAATGGAAAACCATATTCTTAAGAGGTAAGGCACGTTGGGGATCACAGGTAACTGATAGCAAGATTTGTTTAAAGGCTCCGGGAAGAAGCGCAAAGTATGCAGGTAAGACCCGTAGGCTCGTTGAGAGGCGTCCCCTATGTCTGCTTTCTGACGGACGTCTATATAGTTATCATCAGCGACCCATGTCATATTGTTTTGGTCAGTTTGATTTCTTTTAGCTCCGCAAGATATACTTAGAAATCCTGCTACTCAAAAATTCAATTAAATGATAAATATCATCTTGTCAAGCCAGAAATATCAACAGATGATTACGAAGAAGCAATAAAATGGAAACACAACCCAAAAAACTGCAAGAAATTATTTTAAAGTGTGGAATAATTAATACCTGGTTGAGCAGTAACATTCAGAGACAATAATGTCAACAGGATGCTCATGGCCATCCAAATGTCCCATTTGCCGTGCCCCGTTTCCTCCATCGTTGCAGTATCGTATGATTGTTGGGAGTATTATAGTCGGACGTGTTATAACTGAAAGTTGATCGCACAGCTGGCCGGCTTATGGTCGGAGACTCGGAGTCCGGGTTATGGCCGGAGGTGTAATGGTCTGAGGTGTAATGGCCGGACGTCTAACAACTAAATGCCGAGCTCGTTGACGTCTGAAAAGTTCGTTGTCGGTACACAGAAAATCTGCAATTCGTCTTTGGATAATCTGCTTCAGGTCGTGTAATATAAATGACCCATACTCCCATACCTTTTTATTTTTAGAATTATTAGAAAAATTTAATCTGTACTCGTGTCTGGTGCATGTTCAGCAGAGCTGCAGAGTCGCTTAACTTGTCGTGGTCTGTGGGTTATGCAAACTCTTTATCATTGTCAATTTGTATGCGAACTCTTTAGAATTGTCAACTTGCAGTTGACAAACTTGTAAAACACAATGAAAGGGCAGGTTGAAATTACACGGGGTTGACAAACTTGAAGACAGTGTGAAAGGAGAGGATTCAACCAACTTATTTATATAGTTAATTTTTACTTAAGTAGCAATTGAAAATTTGACATTATTAAGATTATTAAACATTTTATTTTTGCAAGTTGTATATTTTTTAAACAAATTTTATATGGAAGGCTCATAAATGAAATCATTGTTTTCATCGTACTTGTGCGAGGGGGCTTCCAAAAACCATGTAGCTTCTATCGTTGTCTATCTAGCAAACCATATTTTGCACATGGTACATTCAATTCTCCCTAGACTATGAGTGGCGGTAAGGCAGTGAGAGGCTTTTGCTTGAGTTCATGGCTAAGCCTGCCTCTTCAAGTTCGAACCCATGTAGCAGCAAGGGGATGAGCAAGTTCCAGGAAGAGATCGTTGCCTTTACCAAGGCTTGACACCGACACCTTGTGGCTCTTCTCGGCTACTATATCGACGATAGGGAGAAAATGCTGGTGGTTACATGCCACATGGGACACTGAGCCACTGAGCCTGCATCTGCTTGAATGGGTGGAGGCTAGGCTAAGGCCGCTGGAATGGAACTATGTTGAAGAGTGTAATCTCACCCGTAGTTAAGTTAGTGAGTTAGGTAACCCACAGTATTTACTCACCTGTGGTATTCGCCCATAGTATTGTTGTTTTCCATTTCCTATTTAATATGCTCTTAATAAAGAGAAGGCAATCAACTGCCCGTAGTGCTAGTGCTTCTGTTGCTTCATTCTATTCTTTCACATGGTATCAGAGCTTACGGCCTGATCCGTCCACTGTTGGGCTAAGCCTTCTTACAGAGTGGAAAGCACTCTCACGAAGCAAAGCCATTTGGAAGCTGCTTGCCTACGGAGCTATTGCCTAGGGAGCTATGACACTCTATTTTTTTCTAATTTTTTTTATTATTTTCTAGATCTGATATTTGAGTTGTCCATAACCCTAAAAAAATCATGGAGCTCTACAGCAGCTCTAGACTGAATCCGATTTTGTTTGGCAGATCTCTATGCCAAACTAATACCATTCAGATATCTCACCACCCATTCTAGGGGTAGCTCGGTATCATGCGTTGTTGAAGGAAAAAGGATCCGCAACTCTCCAGATCTACATTGTTCAGATCGTAGTAAAAAAAAAGGATCAGTACTGCTACCTACAAATTGTGGTGTGCGATTGTGCCGATTCACGATCAGTCAAAAACAAGCTTGCTCGTGGAGATCTGACCCAACGCTTAGTTTGTCAAAGCTTGCAACTTCAAATAAAAAGAAAAGTGGAGTGTTACAGATCTCGGCTTTCCAGATCATCTTACCCAGTCAACTTTTCAGATTGTCTCATTGGACATACCTCCATCGCAATTTGTGTATCAGGTCTATTTTTTGTTTTTGTTTTTCCGAGATCTGATTTGTTCTGCTTTGATTTGTCGAAACCCTAAAACAAAAACAAAGCAAAAAAACTTTTTTTTACGGAAAGGCTACGCGACATTATTTAAAAAAAATAGTGTTACCTCTCTTGGGCACCCGTCCTTTCACATAGGAGAAAAGTGGTGCCACCACTCATATTGAAGAGGCAAGAAGCGATACCACCACTCTGCCTGTGTTTAGAGAAAGTGGTGAATTGCCCAACACTTGCACGAATTCCCGACACCGCGCCCCCCACCGCCCATTGTCTTTGCACCAAGAGCGACGCTATTTTTTTTTTATCAAAAAAAAAGGGGTGAAGTGCATTGTTGAAGCGCGGGCACCAAATCGGCCTTTTTTTTTCATTCTAGATCTGGTGCCTTCTCTCAATTTCTCTCAAATGCTGGAAGCTTGGCACGGTGAACTCTCGAACTAGATTTTTTGTCAAATAAAAAAAATGGCATCTAGAGATAGGATGGCCTGATCATCCAATCTTATTGAAGGTTGTGATCTAGAAAAGAAGATCTATTCTTGAAGATGGTGCTACTGAAAGCAGTCCTAGAAGAATTTGAAGAGGTAAGAAATATGTTAACACCACAAGGTTTATGGCAGAGCTTTAATGGAGATGAGTATGATGTATGGGAAATCAAAGTAATTAATATGTTAAAATTACAAGATTTGTGTTACTTCATAGTTGAAGAGGATCCCATCGATCCAGAAAAGTTTAATGCTTTGACAAAATTTGAAAAAGAAATAAGGCAAGTTGTTGCCTTATGTCTCATACAAGACAATATAGACAATTCCCTATTTCATTACATTGTAGAAGCTGATACTCCAAAGAGAGCATGGGATACACTAAAAAAAGTCTTAAGTGAGTAACCAACGGTAGAGGAAGATGACTTTGTAAGTCAGGCAGAGCACTAGGAATCCCACACTGAAGTAGAAGATAGTCAAGATGACTATGTCTATGTGGCAGCTAGTGATCATGTAAACCCTGCAAATGATGTTGATCCAATTATGTTTGATGATGACAGTGAAAGAAAACCTGTCACTGCAATGGTACTCAATGATGTGAGTGATAGTCTCTTTGAGCAAGAGACAGTTGATAACAGCATAGAAGCTGCAATAGTTGCTGAGAATGAGCAACAACCAGCTGATAGAATCACAAAAAAACAACATTATGCAGTCCACCCCAAAACCAAAAAACCAGAAGTTTGAGGGAGATCTATGAGCAGGTTCCTGTTACTAATGAGCATGTACAATATGTTCTGTTTTGTTCTGATCCCACAATTATTGAAGAAGCAGTGAAGGATGCACAGCGGAATCAAGCAAATGAAGAAGTCAATAATGAAGTAGATGTCATTGATGAGCAAAACCAAGACGTGAATGCTCTCCAAGAAAAGATGAAATATATTCATATTTTTTCTAACAAAAATGTTCAGTGTGCAGGTAAAGATGACAACCAGAAGAATCATGTTGAAACAGAAGATGAAGACTTTCACTATGTTCCAAAAGATGAAGAAGATCAACTACTTAGCATCAAGATCCAGAAGACAAAGAAAAAGAATTCCAAGTACACTTCAAGGAAGAAATTCAAGCTGAAGTTTTTTTAATAAAATGTAAGCCTAGCTGAGACATAGACCAGCATTCATCTTTAGGCATAGACAATGTTGATGATGTACTACCAGATGAGATTAAGGGGGTGTGTTGAAGAGTATAATGTCACTCGTAGTTAAGTTAGTGAGTTAGGTAACCCACGGTATTTACTCACGTGTGGTATTCGCCCATAGTATTGTTGTTTTCCATTTCCTATTTAATATGCTATTAATATGAGAAGGACCCATAGTATTGTTGTTTTCCATTTCCTATTTAATATGCTATTAATATGAGAAGGAAATCAACTACCCATAGTGCTTTTGTTGATTCATTCTATTCTTTCACAAACTAGCCATGCCATTCCTACCAGCAAGAATAATTAGAGTTTGTTTGTGATGTGTCTTGAAAGTTTGTCCAACCCATTGAAATTCTTCAGCCCCTGTACTATTTTCATTCAAAGGCATAATCTTAGGCTCGTGACGGTGCTTTGGTGGCACAAAAATCGGTCTCCAAAACAGTGGATTAAACAACCATTTTGGAAAACTTAGGCCAAATTAGTTACTTAAGGTACCCTTTTGATTTTTCTGATAATTTGTTTTCTGTCATTTGGAGTTTCTCATTTATTCTATGTTTAATTTACCAAGATTTCTCATCCATTAGTGCATTTTTTTGCATGCGTTTTGTGAAAACAATGTAGCTCATGTCCTATGGCCTTTTTTGTCCACATGTTTTTCTGATTGGTTTAATTGTTCAAATAATTAGTAAGAACCATATTAATAAGATTAATATGTTTGGAATACACACAGAGGCCCTATATTTGATACATTGATAATGTTTTTTTGTAAAAAATGTGTTAATTACTTGTATCTAAGAGTTAACCTAATACAACAACCACTTAATTTGTTATTGTTAAACTCATAGTTGAAGTTAAGCTCATAATTGTATCATCAGTGGAGTTAATCTAATAGTTGTATCTAATAGTTAATTTAAAAGTTAATAAAAATTTAATGGAGTTAATATAACAACTTCCAGTTATCTCTACTCGTAGCTTTGAAATGGAGTTTGACTAATCCTTATGCACATTAAGTGGACTCCCAACTATGAGATAGAGTTCCATTGTCACATGCACATTACCATCCCACTAAGTGCAACTATCACGTGAGTTCAAAGGAATTTAGAGGAATTTATTAGGAGTTTAGAGAATTTAAGCTCATAGTTGTAAAATTGTTGGACTTAACCTAATAGTTATATCTCATAGTTAAGCTAATGGTTATCCAATATAACTGTGATTAGAGTTGAATTTAACCTAATAGTTCTAGAATCATTGGAGTTAAGATAATAGTTGTATCTAATAGTTAAACTAATAATTATACAATATAACTGTGATTAGAGTTGAAGTTAACCTAATAATTCTAGAATCAGTAGAGTTAAGCTAATAGTTGTATCTAATAATCGCTGGTAGTTGTATCTAATAATCTAATAGTTGAAGATTAGTTTTAATTTTTACACTTATCACTAATTGTACTTATTACATGTTAATTAAAGCTACTATTTTTATTCTTTTGAAATTATTAATTATTAATTTTGGACAATGCCCATAGAATCAATCTCAACAATACAGTTGTCTCATTCTTGTTTAATCTTGGACGGCGCATGTTATCACTCCAGGAAACTCCTCTAGTTGTAGCTCGAGGATGCTTGGTAACTTAATTTTTCTTATGGTTTTCCTAAATGGATCAAGTCAAATGACCTAAAGGACCTCACACTCTCAAGACATGCTTAAAAATCAATCAAAGATAAGGCTTCTAACGACCACTATTCAGAGGTTTGCTAATAGGGTGAAAAGATGGAGAACTTATTATGTTGGCAGATTCATATATAAAACATTTACATATAAATGGATAATCATAACAATGAAGGTACTTGCAATTCAACTCATCAACATACAGATAGGATGACAACTATCATACATTAGATAACATGAATAAACCTAAATCAGACATTCAAGCATATGCATAGAGTAAAAAAGATATGGAAGCTGAACACACGATACCAAAAGAGCTTGTATTAGGTCATGAATAATATGAGAAGCTTGATAATAATAATGGTCTAAAGGCCCCTGAAGTCGAACCCTTACTTCAAAATAATTCTTAGGATTTATAGCCTTTACAAAAATATCCAGATCCTAAAAAGTTGGATCTGATTTACTAAATATAGATAAAATAAATGTTTTTTGCAAATTAGGTCAAAAACCCTAATTTAAGTACTAATGCCAACTCTTGTTCACTCATTGAACTTCTTGATGACTGCGGTGAGTATTGAAGTAGAGCTGTAACCTGTCATCTGACAAACAAACCACTACTGGTAAAAAAAACAGGTAGGGTTTGTGACCCTTTTCTCCTTGATTGTATCCTCAAAATTGGAATAGACCTCTTTCAATGGTGTTTTTCA
Source organism: Pseudotsuga menziesii (assembly GCA_001517045.1). Taxonomy (NCBI): domain Eukaryota; kingdom Viridiplantae; phylum Streptophyta; class Pinopsida; order Pinales; family Pinaceae; genus Pseudotsuga; species Pseudotsuga menziesii. The sequence goes on from LPNX010069399.1 coordinate 34,146, forward strand.
ACAAATTTCAGCTTTATTTATTATCCTTGAGATAGTTGTATTCACCAAAACTGGTTCTGCATGCCAAAACATCTTTCTGCACCATTTTCTTCTTTCGGTGGTTAAGGAAGCAGAATCCTCGGTCTGTTAGTTGCCGAAAGCTCTGCTTTTGGTGGCTAATGAACCACTGCTGCATGTGCCTAAGCCACCGAAAGCTCTATTTTTGCAAAATTGTAATCAAACTCCCAATCATCCTCTTTCAGTTTTGCTGTTGATCTTCTGGCACTTCTTCAGGCTGCACAGGGTTTGGAAAAACAACAACATCCTGGGCTACCTTTGGATGTTGAAATCTTGTTGCTGCCTTTGCTAGGGTTTCTAGTGCATAGTGAGCTTGAGAACTAGGATTTGTGTTGGATTTCTTTATCTGCAACCTCAATAGTCTAATCATCCTGTACATCCTGGTGTTGTCCTACATATATCTTAGATTTCTCCGTTTCAGCATGACATACATCCCTCTCATCTCTAGAACAGAATTGTGCAACTCCTTATTTCTCTTGGTTAATATTTCATTATTTCTTTTTATCTCCCTGTCCAGGATCTCTAGTTCATGTATTTTCCCTAGTAGTTGGTTGACTCTCTGAGACCTAGGTTTGCTTCAGGAGGTCTCTGCCAATGGATCATCTTGACCTTCCCTTGGTGTTGGTGAAGGAAACCCTTCATTTTCTACTGCAAACTGCTTTGTTAGGTCAAACTCTTCCTCCCTTTCTTCTTTTGAGTCTAAGTAGGGTAAGTTCAGAATATTTCCACTTTGTGTTGGGGTCTCCTTCTCCTTTCTACTGAAGTCTAGGTTTCTTTTAGCTTGGTTGATTTTAGAAGTGGGAGAAGGTTGATCCAATGTTACTGGTGAGATATCCCTCCTCTTCCTTTTTTCCATTCCTGGGGGTGGTGGATTTATTTGAAAGGGACTTTCCTTTATCTTCTGGCTGTAGGCATGTTTCAAACTCATTCCAGAATAAAAAATATGCCCATGTTATGTTTCTCCTTTGCAGCAATTCTTGGACAATGATTTGTATGAGGCCATGGTGAGACAACCTTCCTATGATTTTGGTGGGCTGGGCCTTTACCTGGTGTGCCATCTTTGTTAAGCTCTTGTGGAGGTAGAAGGGTATGTTTAAAGGGCTCCTTCTTGTTAAATGGTTCATCAGCTTGAAGTGATATATCATTTCCCTATTTTACATGCCTTCATAGGTTATATACACCAAAATTGCTTTCAGCAATTGCTACCAGCTCTCTTCTAGCCAGGTGGATGGAACACTTTTCTTCCACACTACATTTATGTGTTCGTGCTTTAAATATGATCTCAACTCCATATTTTTAGTAATGGTGGTTTTAAACCACTTCTCCCCAGTTCTTGGGAGTTCTGTCACTTCTACAATTAGGGTTTCATCCACTATAAACTCTTCCTTGCCTATCAGCGCCTTGGAGCCATCAAAAGAAATGGCAAATGCTTCTACAACCCGCTGGTGTGAACCTTGGATTTTCTCACAAAATTTGTAACAACCTGCCTCTTTGAAGAATTGGGAGACTTCTGGATGTGATTCTAGGTAGCTGATGTCTTCTAGTTCCTTCCTGAGAGAAGGTCCTCCTTTCTTCATCCCTGAATTGTTCTTCTTAGTACCTTCAAAAACTGAAATTCAAATTCTAAGAAGGATGTTAGCAGGCTAGTTTTCAGAGATGCCATTGAGCAGTAAGGATGCATGCAACAAATGAGGAGTGTACTGAAGGTATGGCACTGATTTTGAGGGGGTTAACCACTTGATAGGTACTTGAATGAGATGATGGTAGATTCTGGTGATATCCACGAGATAGCCATCCTAATAATCATTTTTAATTTGAACTTGGTGTTTCGTGGAGTTTTACTGCAGTCGTGGGACAGATGGAGGGCAGCTAGGGTTTCGATTTCCATTAGTCATTTTAGAATAATAACGACCTCTTAGCCATCAATTTATGATTTATTGTAGTTCCTCGGTCTTTTCGGTGGTTAATCGTGCTAAATTATGGCATGCCTCATGCTGACGAGTTTGATTTTGATGGACAGATAATCGTTTTCCATTTTTTTCCCTTTCGATGGTTAAAAGAGCTTAGGGTTTAATTCATTAACTGTCGAAAATGGGGCTTTCGATGGATAATGAACCATTGGTCTATTTTCCTAAGCCACCAAAAGTTTCCCTTTCCAAAAACGTATTTGATTAGCTTTCGGTGGTTAATGTCGTCCTAGACCCACTTGCTAAGCCGCTGAAAGCTGGGCCTTTCGATGGCTAATGAACTGTTGGTGAGTTCGCCTAAGCCACTGAAAGTTCCCTTTTCAAAATTTTGTATAAAATGTGATTAACAGGATTTCGGTGGTTAACGTGGCCTTGAGTCAAAATTGTTAGCTGTCGAAAGCTGGGCTTTTCGGTGGTTCCTACTCGGGGATGGGAACCTTCCTATGAGGTCCAAAGAACCCCAGATGAAAATTCCTTTCCTGAAAAATAAAAACCAAAATTAAACCTATGCTCTACTGTTTCATTGGGCATGGAGTCTATTTTAATCAAACAAAAATAGTCAACTAACTAATATTTTACAATAACTAGGCCTTAAAGCCTCAAATGAAATATAGTTTCAGAAATGGCCCATTTACTGGGCCATCAAACACCTCCTCTCCTTCCAGATTTTGCAATTTGAAGGTTTTATTCTGCTGCACTTGATCTATCACAAAAGGGCCTATCGACAGAAAGTCAAACTTTCCATGCTTTCCCTTGTCTTGTCTAACAGTATCCCATTTTAGAACCCACTCTCCAACCTGAAAGTTGTCCACCTTTGACCTTTTTTCAAACATAATCTTGATCCTCTTTTGATGAGCTTCTGACTTTTCCATCACCTGTTCCCTAACTTGTTGTAACTCTACCAAATCAAGCATCCTTCTCACCATGTCATTTGGTTCATCCTGTTCCTCCAGAAATAATTTTGCCACTGGCAGGATCAGGTGAATGGGAAAACTGGCCTTAGTACCATAAACTAACTTGAACAGAGAAGTTCCTATGGATCTCTTATCAGTCACTCTATCAACCCATAGACCAAATTTTAGCTTAGAATCCCAGCTTTTCTGATTATTCTCCAATAGTTTTCTGATGATCCTAACTAGGCTTTTGTTGGATGACTCAACAAGGCCATTGCCTTGAGGGTAATAGGAAGTGGAATGCACTAACTAAATGCCCATGGACTCACACATGTTAACCATTGCCCCAACTTTGAAATATGGTGCATTATCAGTCATTATCCTTACTGGGCATCCAAACCTGATAAATATGTTCTCATATAAAAACTTCATGATGACCTGGTGAGTAGCATTCCTTGTAGGGACTGCCTCTATGCACTTGGTGAAATAGTCTGTGGCTACTAGGATCCATTTGTGCTGGCCACTGGATGAAGGATTGATTTCACCTATGAAATCAAGACCCCACTACTGGAAGGGACCATTCACTACAATCATGTATAAGGGGCAAGGATCTGAGCTGCTGCTTTCCTATGAATCTTTGGCACTTATCACAGGCTCTCACAAAGGTAAACACATCAAAGAAAAGAACATGCTAATAGTACCCAGCCCTCAGAATCTTGTGGGTTGTGGTCTTCCAGTAATGATGGCCTCCACATATGCTTGAATGAAATTGATGCATGACCTTAACTGACTCTTCTTTATCTAGGCATCTCAACAAAACACTAGACAGATCTTTCCAATACAACAATTTATCAATTACACAAAATTTAATAGACTTAAGTTTAAGAGCCCGTGCTTGATTTAGAGTAAGTCCAGGAGGAACTTCTAACTTTTGCAGGAAATGAATAATACCTGAGTACCACTCACATGAGGACAAGTTGTCAGCTATTTGTTGACTGTCATTCTGCTCCTAAATTGCTTCTGCTGCTACTTCTGTCTGCAGGTTTGCTGAAGTTACACAAGTGAAATTCATTCCCAAAAGATCACAATTTTCTTTAGCCATGAGTTTAGCCAAACCTTGTCCTTCAACTAATTTGGTGGGATTTACTTCTATGTCAAACTCAATAAGCTTGGCAATCCATTTGGATCTTTTTCCATCAATGTCAGGCTGGGTCAACACATCCTTTACAGCAGCTGAAGGGACATAGGTAAGGACCTTTGCATGTAGAATGTAAATCCTGAAGGATTTCAACGAATTGATGAGAACATAAGCTTGCTTTTCAAAGGGATCATACTTCAGTTCAGCATCCCTCAATGTCTTGCTGAAAAATGCAATTGGGTGATCAAAGCATTCATCATCTTTTTGTAACAATACTGCTGCCACTCTGTCATAGGATGCAAAGGAGAAAATGTAGAAACCCTTGGTATAGTTTGGACTAATCAGAGTGGGAGCTTCCATGATAGCCTTCTTGATGTCTTCAAAAAAGCTTCTTTCTTGCTCTATTCATTTGATTTCAACATAGATGTTATGTGCTTTACCAACTCAGAGAAGTTAGGGCTGAACCTCCTGACAAAATTTATATTACCCAGAAATGACGGAATATCCCTTTTTGACCTAGGTATGGACAAATTTTGGATTGCTTCAACTCTAACAGGATTAATGTTTACACCTTCAGCTGAGACTATGTGACCTAGGATTTTGCCCTCACTGAGTGCAAATTGAGACTTCTTCGGGTTCAGTGATATCCCAAATTTTCTACATTTCAGAAATACCCTCCTCAAGTGCTGCAAATGTTCTTCATGGCTATGGGAGTAAACAGTGAGTTCATCCAGGTATATAAGCACAAATTTGTCTTTCAATCCTACAAAATCTATGTCCATGGCTCTCTTAAAAGTGGCCCCAGCATTCATTAGCCCAAATGGAATTTTGGCATACATGAAGGTGCCCTAGGGAGTGGTAAACGCAGTTTTTCCTTGGTCATCAAGGTGCAAAACAACTTGGTTGTATCCAGAGAAACCATCCAGGAATGACATGACACTAGCCCCTGAAACTCTTTGCAATAGGTGTTCCATCTTGGGTAGTGGATAGTTATATTTCTTGGAGCATTTGTTCAGGTTTCTGAGATCCACAAATAACCTAATCTCCCTATTCTTCTTCCTTACCACCACTAAATTTGCAATCCATCTGGAATACCTGAGAGGAATTATGATTTTGGCTTTAAGGAGCTTTTATATTTCTTTTTCAATCACAGGAAGGAGGAGAGGACTGATGGATATGAGCTTTTGTTTGAAAGGGATGCCGTCCTTCTCCAAGGGAATCTGTGTTGGATGATGCTAGTGTCATAGGTTTTCAGGTCACCGTATTCCCAGGAAAAGATATCAACAAACTCCTTCATTAGGCTACAAAAATTGGACCTCTGATTAGCAGTCAATTCAGTGGATATATTTATGAATTTTGGGTAACTATGGCTACCTATGTTTTGCTCTTGGACAGTAGGATTTTTCTCCTTTTTGGTAGGCTTAAAAGGGACATCATTATGATCAAATAGATCCTCCAGGGGTACCAGACCCCAGGGTATATGATTCTGGGTAACTGAACAATGTTCTGATCACCTACTTTATCTTTTAACTTGTGTTTCTGGGATTCTTCCATATTTAGGTTTTCTTGATCAATATGCATATCAGAGAATTCATCTACTACCTGGAGGAATTTAGGCTAAGCTCGTCATCATTCTCTAAAACCTTCCAAAATTTTACATTATCAGGTAGGGATGGCCTGTACTTGACTTGGATATCATAGTTCAGCTTAGGAGGTAAAGGAAGAACAAATAGACTTGCAAAGACAGCAAGGGAATCAACCAGGTGATTCATAGCCCTAGGTATATATGAGAGTTCCAAAAACATGAAGGAGTCCCTAAGTTTCCATACCTCATCTCTGTACGTCTTCAGTATGACATTCTTTGCTTGAAAGTTATTGTTCACCTGCTGTATGATGAGATCTGCATCTCCAAAGATCTTCAGGCACATGATCCCCATTTCCTTGGCAGCCTTCACTCCTAACAGCAATACTTCATATTTTGCTATATTGTTAATAGTCTTAAAATCAAGTTTGTAAGATAGATGAATAGTCTCTTTTGATGGAGAAATCAAAACTACACCTGCACCTACTGAGGCTTGAGTACTGGCCCCATAAAAAAACATGCTCCAAAATGAGGTGGTTACTTCTTCAGGCTTTTGATAAATGAGCTTTGTAAGTTGGATTGGCATTTTCCGGGATTCATCTATCTGCAGAATAAATGACCCAAAGTCTGTGTCCATTGCATAGATAGGATGGTTCACAGAATTCTTTTCATTGCTTTTGATGTAGGCTAGCTTGTTCTCTTTGTAAAGCCTCTTAGTCTCCCCCCCAAACATTGGGATTATAGTATATGTAAGATCCATCTGAAGGGTACCACCTAGCCTTTTACTCCATGAGAGAGACAATAGGAGGCCAAACTTAGGAGGGATGTCAGCCACTACTATGTCCATCACTATGCTTTTTGAGGGTAGCTAGGATAGGTTTAGAACAAGGTCTTTGATGAGGCCTAGGAATTTGACCTTCCTAGAGTCAAAAGAGAACAGGTCATGGTAGGGTTTTGAAATATTGAGGCCAAGCTCATCCATTGCTGCTTTTGGCATTAGGCTATGGGATGCTCCTAAGTCAAGCAAGAAATTGTGAAGGATCGTGTCATGTATATTTAGGGATATGTAGAAGGGTGGATAGACCTCATCTAACTCTTCAAGCATAGGGCCTAGGGTTACCATGGGTTTATCATCTTGCATATTAACAAAGTCAGTATCTATGGACATCTTAAGTTGAAGGGATTTCACTATAGATGATTTGAAGGAATCATTCTTCATTAGATCTATTAATGGGAAAGGGATTTTCAATTTCTAAATTTTTGACTCAAGATTGAAGGAATAGTACAACTTGTCATAAACCCTTACCTCTTGTGATGAAGCTTTGAGTTGGACAAGATCAGGGGCTATGACTGTAATGGCCTTTGCAGCTGTTTTGGAGTGGCATCCATATTCCTTGGTGGAACAACAATCTTCTTAGCAGAAGTAGCAGGATGCTTTGTAGGAACAACATTTTCCTTAGGGGGAGCAACAAGCCTCGACCTCAGATTGTAGCCTCCTTGATCATCTACCTGATACAATGTTTCTTCAGTGATCTACTCATTGATTAGGGATTCCTCATATTCTGCTTTGGTCAAGAAAGAATAATCAACTTCATCCTCCATGCAGTTGATGTTGTCTTCTACCTCTCCTTCTTCTTGAGTGAACTCGGGTTATTCTTCTAGTACATCATTATGAAAAGGAGCTCGGATTCTTTGGTCCTCAACCTGATTCCTATCCCTTTGAAGGATCTGAGCTGGTGGGTTATTTCTTCTATAAGGGACAAAATTAGGGTTTCTGGGAGAAAAATCATTTGGCCCTTTACCCCTCACAGGTATTTGCCCTCGGTCCTTAAGCCTAGACATTTCAACAGTCAAACTATACAACATTTTGGCCATTTTGTCAATTTTATTCTCTAATGAAGAAGCCCTAAGAGGATTTGTGGGTTGCTTCTTCCTTTCTACCTTTCCCTTAACCTTCTAATATGCAACGATGTTGGATTCAACTTCTAGGGCAACATCCTGCATGAGTGACATGGAAGCAGATCTTCTTTCCCTTAGAAGAAGGCAGAACTCAAAGTCAAAGGCATTGGCATAAGTGATTTTGGCCGAGGTGTCAGTTGGCTTGATCTCAGCAGGGATCTTTCTATACATCTTGTTAAATATTTTGGTGAAGTTAGAAACAGAATTACCAGTTTCTCTCTTCATATTGCTAAACTCAGTGATATAATAAAGGTGGTCTCTTCTCTCTCCCCAGTGCTTCAAAAATATGTCATCTAGGGATTCAATGCTTGCTATTGATCCAGTAGGCAGCTCTTTGAACCACTTCCTAGCCTGACCATCTAGGCTTTGCACAAAAACCCTAGTCCCCACATCTTCTTATTCTATGTTTATGTTCTCAGCATAACTGTAGAATGATTCTATGTGTTCGTTAGCTGTGAAATCTCCCTCTCCAGTAAATTTAGGCATGTATTTGAGATAGTCTCTGGTAGGCATCGCAAAGAGGGGGTTAGGTAAATTCAAAGGGGCATATTTGGCCACAAGGATCCTTTCCATTTTGGTCAAAGGGACATTCATATTGGAAGTGGGTATGGAAAGGATAGAAAGAGCTACTACTGGTGTGAGTGGTGGCTGAGAGAATATTCGAGGTGGATTTGTCTCAATGGAGTCACTGGGGATTGAATCTACACAAGTAGCAGTGTTTGAAGATTCCTCAACCCTAAAGTTTTCTGATTCAATTAAAAATTCCAGAGATTTATATGTTTCAACATAAGGAGATTGAAATGGAGGTCTATTTGATATAACAGTAGAAATACCTCTTGAAGTACCTGATCTAGCTTCCCTTGCAGCTCTAGAGTTCTGTCTGAGTGAAACCCTAACTCCTCTTATAATCTCTTCTGGATATGAAATAGGTGTTACTGGTGGCCCTTGAGGGTTTTCTATAGTACTTGGTCTTCTTGAAGCCACCTTATTCCAATGGAGTCACCAGATAGATGATTACAACCAGAATAATTTCCAAACTTTGTCTATCATCAAAGTAGGATTTATGTCGTCTCCCAGGGAAGCTGAGCTTCAATCTCATCTCCCTGGCAATGGTGCCAATTTTTTATCACTCTAGGAAACTCCTCTAGGTTGTATCTCGAGGATGCCTGGTAACTTAAATGTTTTTATGGTTTTCCTAAATGGATCAAGTCATATGACATAAAGGACGTCACACTCTCAAGACATGCATAAAACTCAATCAAAGATAAGGCTTCTAACTACCATTGTTCAGAGGTTTACTAATAGGGTGAAAAGATGGAGAACTTATTATGCTGGCACTTCTTTAGGTTGCATAGGGTTTGGAAAAACATCAACATCTTGGGCTACCTCTGGATCTTGAAATCTTCCTGCTGCCTCTGCTAGGGTTTCTAGTGCATAGTGAGCTTGAGAGTTAGGGTTTTTGTTGGATTTCTTTATCTGTAACCTCAATAGTCTAATCATTTTATACAGCCTGGTGTTGTCCTACATATATCTTAGATTTCTCCTTTTCAGCATGACATACATCCCTCTCATCTCTAGAACAAAATTGTGCAACTCCTTATTTCTCTAGGTTAATATTTCATTATTTCTTTTTATCTCCCTGTCCAAGATCTCTAGTTCATGTATTTTCTCTAGTAGTTGGTTGACTCTCTGAGACCTAGGTTTGATTAAGGAGGTCTCTACCAATGGCTCACCTTGGCCTTCCCTTGGTGTTGGTGAAGGAAACCCTTCATTTTCTACTGCAAACTGCTATGTTAGGTCAACCTCTTCCTCCCTTTCTTCTTCTGAGTCTGAGTAGGGTAAGTTTAGAATATTTCCACTTTGTGTTGGGGTCTCCTTCTCCTTTCTACTGAAGTCTAGTTTTATTTTAGCTTGGTTGATTTTAGAAGTGGGAGAAGGTTGATCCAATGTTACTGGTGTTATAGCCCTCCTCTTCCTTTTTCCACTCACGTGGGTGGTGGATTTCTTTGAAGGGGACTTTCCTTTATCTTATGGGTGTAGGCATGTTTCAAACTCATTCCAAAATAAAAAATATGCCCATGCTATGTTTCTCCTTTGCAGCAATTCTTGGACAATGAGTTGTATGAGGCCATGGTGAGACAACCTTCTTGCGATTTTGGTGGGTTGGGCCTTTACCTGGTGTTCCATCTTTCTTAATCTCTTGTGTAGGTAGAAGGGTAGGTTTAAAGGGCTCCTTCCTGTAAAATGGTTCATAATTTCCCTAATGTACCTTCCTTCATAGGTTATATACACCAAAATTGCTTTCAACAATTGCTTCCACCTCTCCTCTAGCCAGGTGGATGGAACACTTTTCTTCCACACTACATTTATGTGTTCAGGCTTTAAATATGATCTGAACTCCAAATTTTTAGTAATGGTGGTTTTAAACCACTTCTCCCCAGTTCTTGGGAGTTTTGTCACTTCTACAATTAAGGTTTCATCCACTAGGAACTCTTCCTTTCCTATCAGCACCTTGGAGCCATCAAAAGAAAGGGCAAGTGCTTCTGCAACCTATTGGGGTGAACCTTGGATTTTCTCACAAAATATGTAACAACCTTCCTATTTGAAGAATTTGCAGACTTCTGGATGTGATTCTAGGTAGCTGATGTCTCTTAGTTCCTTCCTGAGAGCAAGTCCTCCTTTCTTCATTCCTGAACTATGCTTCTTAGTATCTGCAAAAACTGAAATTCAAATTCTGCGAACGAGGTTAGCAAGATGGTTTTTAGAGATGGACTTGAGCAGTAAGGATGCATGCAACAAATGAGGAGTGTACTGAAGGTATGGTGCTGATTTTGAGGGGTTTAACCACTTGATAGGTACACAAATCAGATGATGGTAGATTCTGGTGATATCCACGAGATAGCTAGCCTAGTAATAATTTTTAAGTTGAACTTGGTGTTTCATGGAGTTTTACTGCAGTCGTGGGACAAATGGAGGCTAGCTAGGGTTTTGATTTCCATCAGTCATTTCAGAATAATAACGACCTTTTAGCCATCAATTTATGATTTACTGCAGTTCCCCGGTATTTTCGGTGGTTAATCGTGCTAAATTATGACATGCCTCATGCTAACGAGTTTGGTTTTGATGGACATATAACTATTTTCCATTTTCGGCCCTTTCGGTGGTTAAACGAACTTAGGGTTTAACTCGTTAACTGCTGAAAATGGGGCTTTCAGTGGCTAATGAACCGTTGGTCTGTTCTCCTAAGCCACCGAAAGTTTCCCTTTCCAAAATTTTGCTAAGCCACAAAAAGCTGGTCCTTTCGGTGGCTAATGAACTGTTGGTGAGTTTTCCTAAGCCACTGAAAGTTCCCTTTTCAAAATTTTGTAAAAAACGTCATCAACAGGATTTCGGTGGTTAACGTGGCCCTGAGTCAAAACTGTTAGTTGTCGAAAGCTGGGCTTTTCGGTGACTAATGAGTAGTTGGAAAGATCGCCTAAGCCATTAGATATTTCAAATTTATTAATCACCCAAATATCTTTCATAATATGACCTCAAATCTCCTTCACTAAAAAACAAAAAAATTGTCTGAGTGGACCTATTGAAAATAAATTTATTTTAGGAGATAACAACGCCCATAGAATCAATTGGGACATTACACTTGTCTCGTTCTCGTCCATAGATGAAAAAGCATAGATGGTAGTCCACCCCAAAATTCTAATATATATATACGCCTATCGGTGTAAAACTCTGCCACAATTGGTGTAGTTTCACCTGCAGACTTTATTTAAATATATGCAAAGGTATGCTCCCATATATGAAGTTTACTAGGTATACCTTTTCCTTTTCAAGCAATCTCCTTGATTAAATATATGAACGTGTTTTCTGGAACTGTTATTTTGTCCTTTAGGTTGCTGGCCTCGTCTCTTTGTTGGAAGTCAGATTTGGGAATAGGATATGTGACATATCTACAAAACCAACAATTATTATTGAAATGGATGTTTCACATGGTTCTCCACTACATGCAGATTCACGTTCAATTTCACCAGTATGTATATTTTACATGTTATTAAAGTTTTTAACTCAAATTGTCACACACTTGATTTTAGTTTTAAATATATGTTTTTATCTGGTTATGTTTTATGTAACATATATTCTTCATTTTCTTTGAAAATATTAGAATTTTTTGTTCAATCCACTATTACATAGTTGTATTCTCACTTTTTCTATCAAAGACTAACTGCACAAGCTATATTAAGGGCCACTCACCTCATTTTTGCAAAAGGTTTATTATCACTTACCTTTCCACGCATTACGAGAAACCTGATAAGGAAATCAATTTCTTGTTATGTTCTCCTACTCTCATTACCATACCTATTTTGACATTATATTAGCACATTACTAATCAACTCACCTTACAACACGCACTATACAAACATATGCAACCCTTTATTGCACAAGGTCCCTCAATATAATGAACAGACCTTCACGTGTCATATTTAAAAAAAAATGAACATCTCTCCTGCTACCAACACTCTCCATTCATGGGTTCCTCCACTACCATTGGTATGATCGATATTCATGCCATTCCAATAGTTGGGGAATACATATAGAGGTTGTTCACCTTGTTATTATCCTTATTAACCAAATGATCAACACTATTATAGCTAAGATCATTTTGACAATTTTACAATAGATTTGCATGACATAACATCAAACATTGCATTATATTTTTAGTTACTGATCCAACAATGCTAATAAAACCAAATAAAGACTCTGAATTTCTACTATCCCCTTAAGCCTCAATGTACTGCACATACATTCCCTCTAAAAGTGTGTAAATGCAGGAGCTAGCAATACAAGAAAGAGGGCCTTCGCAAGCACTGCTAACCTACAATATCTCTTACGATCTTTCCATGCTCATTCCTCTTACATACTCTCAATGCTTTCAATTAAGACCCTAACCAATGCAAATATCATACATTTGTACACAAACCACTTCTCATTTTGTTTCCACCACTTGAAAGCAAGCAATTTAATATGTAGAAATGCTTCCATGCCTTTTAATATTGGCTTCCAACTTTAAGAGAGATTGTGCAGTATTCACTAACATTCAGTACAAATGTCTCTCATAGAGTTAATATATAACTCAAACTTTCACCATTGTGTCTCTATACAATATTAGAGTCTTTTCATAATTCTCACATGAATTTGTAGCTTATATCAATTTAGATTTTCTCTCCCAAACCTGTAGTCGTTTTCCTTTAAACCCTAATGAACCCCTTGAAACCCTAGACTGAGTCAAGGTTCAATAGTATAAGATCATCAAATCTAAGAAGATGTTTGGAAACTTATCTAGGAATAAAATATTGAGTTGGAATTCAAGCAATTCTAAACATGGTGATGAGATTTGTCTTTTCTTTCATGTTGGTTTTGCACGTAAACTAAACAAATTATGTTTCCCAAAAACACATTTATTTTGTTAGGATGGGAAATGATTTATTTCTCTTTTTTTCAAACCTTTTGATTTGTAGTCTAATCATTTCAGTATGTTTTTTTAGCATGTTAAGTTTTGGTATGCTTCAGTCCCTTTTAGTTACTTCATAGAATCTATGAATAATCTATGCATTAAACCCTTTCATGTACTTCATTGTTATTTTCTTATAGCATTAGTGACACTTCTATTGCAGAAAACCTATCCAATTTAGCAAGGACTGATTTTCTATCTGCCACTCACATTCAAAAATAGTACATTGACATCAAGGAAAATTTTCATGTTTTTATATGTGTCTAAGAGATTAAATTTTGATTTCTTTATAAGTTTCAGCTTCTAAGTCTAATCTAGTTTAATATTTTGTTCAATTCTTTAATTCATCATCATTTTCCAAGAATATTACATCATCATTGTTTTGTCCAAAATGAATAGTAATACCTGTGTAGAGAATTAAGATCGATTTTAGTGAATATAATAAAGACTATAATGTCCTAGGTGCTATTCATACGAAGAGGTTGCAAATCCTCGATATTGAAAGTTCACTCCTACAACACATTTTTGATAAGTAGGATTTCTAAATAAGTAGCTTGCACTTGCCAAATTATATTTAATTTATGAACTCTAAAGCATATATGTTATTTAGTTCATGGTACTTTTTTGTATATCCATACCTTTATTCTAGTTCAGTTGTAGCATTTTCCTTTTTATTGGCAGTTTGTGGGAGCATGTTTTAGAAATTGCATTCATTAACATGCCTATATTCAACTTGTATCAGCACATATCTGTCTCTGCTATTGGGTAACTTATTTTCATTCATTTTTTCATTATGAGAGTAATTACTATTTCTTTTTGTAAAACAAACTTTTTAATTCCAAGAACAAAGCATATATGTTATTTAGTTCATGGTAATTTTTTGTAGATGCATGTGCTTATTCCACTTCAGTTGTAGAAGTTTATTTTTTATTCAGTTTGTGGGACCATATTTCAACATTCACATTCTGAAACATGGATTTATGTTAACTCGTTTTTCATTATGAGAGTAATTACTCTTTCTTTTTGTAAAATCACAATTTTTTATTTCAAGAAAAAACTATGTTCAAGTATTTCATATTGCATTTTATGTTTTGATGTTTGATTGCAAGTCTAATAGGATTTTGTTCTCTGTAGGTATCAAAGAACAAATGAAATTTCTTCACATGTATGTGCTTTGATCATTTTGTGTTTCTTGTGCAGTTCCTCCAATCAACTATGCACATCTATCTCCAAGTCAGCTGCAACAATTTCTCAAAGCAAAGGATTCAAAAACAACTTTACAATTTTCAAAAAGGAAAGGGTCATTGCCATTTCAGAGAATGAGGATACAATCTTCATGTACCTGAACTCCCTATGTTGGCCTGAAATGTTTCCAACACCATCTTTTTTCTATTGAATCCTACATCATATTTTTATTGTTCATTTCATACTTTGATTCGTATCAAACATGTTTTTACTTTTTATTGCTATTACACCATCAATTATAACAACAGATTGGATTCATTTTTTTTACGAGATTAGAAATTGATATGCAATTCCAAACTGTGATGTGATGTTCGGTGTTGAGACCAGCTGGCATTGCTCTCTTTTTGAAAAGAAAAGATATCTCATACTTGCTATTTTGTAAAAGTGTTAAGTGCAATAAACCTGCTATATATTCTGATTTGGATTGTTCTCTATCTTTTGAGAAATTTTAGTGTTGCATTGATCAATATATTGGTGTTTTAATGAAATAGTTATAAAGGTATTTTTTCGTAATAATTATATAAAAATTGTGATTATTAGCTATGAGCTTGGGGGCTATGTTTCCTCTTCTGTTTTGAAATAATCCGGTCCCAATTTTACATGTAACTTGATCACGAAATTCCATAATATCACTCCCTTCCCATTTCAAATTGATTGCTTATGTGTATGCACCTTGTTGTCTAGTTTTATAACCAGTCCTTCTTGCATAAGTATAACTTAATACTTCAATATTCTACCTATCATTTTAATGTTTACATTGTTTTCACACTATGAATTTTCTTCTCATGTCAAACCATATGTTCATTCTCTCAGTGTTCCTTTGCACCTCTTGTTACAAATGCTAGTTATTCTTTAATCATTTTCCCTTTAACTAGTAGTAATGGTAGTATTTAGATCAATTACAAACATTGATATATAACATGTATACAAAAAACAATTAATGATATTGACAAACATCAGGCAAGGAGTGAGGGAGGAAGGTGATTAACAGAATGGCCATTTCCTACGTTGCGTGTATTCTCATCCCGAAGGCAGTTCACTGGGTGTCAAAATATTTGATAATTTGTGGGTCATAACTCGTTAGAAGCACTCGAATGTAAGTAAATAAAATAAGTTGAGAATCATAACCAAAGGAGGGTATGTAAAAGGTGTTAGAAAAATTAATAATTTAAATTGGAATCATACTATATATATATATGACAAAATAATATATGGTTTAATATAATATATATGGTTTAATTTTATCTTGGTAAAAAATTTGAAGAAATTTTAAAATCTCAAAACTAACATTTTGAAATTGCATAATCTAATTGTGGTTGAGTACTTAATCAATTTAAGTATTCAAAAAAACCAACCCAAAATTTGAATTTATTAAAAATTTAATCTCCCATTAAGAACTCACAAAATGAGCTGGTCGAATCTTTAAACTTTCTCATATTTTTTAGTGCGTTCATTGATACTTTTGTAAGGCTTCTCATCTTGCATACAAATATTCAGGAGAAACATATACCTATCTCCATATCGAATGAATGGTGTTCTAAAATGAGACAGAAAGTTAATCCCAAATTTTGTACTTTTGTACATTTTTAAATCCTAAATTTTATTGTTTAAATTGCAAATTTGATAGTAGAAATGTATCCAACGTCATTAAACTGGTCACTCCTATCATGCAAATCCAACATCCTAAAACTCCAAATCGAATCATTTCAATTGAATTTTAGTTGTAAAAATTGCAAGTCATAGAATTTTTAGCTTATTTCGTAAACTTTCAATCTTCCCCAATATCAAAATATGATTTTCAAATGCCCTACATGAGGCCTGGCTTGGTTTCACAGTTTAGTAGTCCAATCAATGAGGGTTCACATGAGTGTTGGATAATCTATTAGGTATGTCATAGGAGAATATTTGGTGCTCATAATATTTGGATCATCTATTTGGTATTCACAATCTTACAATCCTTTAATATTTTAAAAATAAAATTTATTTCTCCATATTATACTTTAAGAGGAGGGTTATTAAGGATAACTTAACTTGTATATGGTAGAAATAAAGGACTATAAAGGATCATATAACTTTTAGGCTTGTTTAGGAAATCATTAACTCCTTTCACAATGGGAATATTTTTTTCATAAGTAAATAGTTATAAGAATGATTAAAGTTATTAAAGATAACTTTTATAAGGTAGAAGTAAAGATCTATTAAAGACAATTTAAAATTTATACTTGTTTGGGAAAGTATTAACTCTTTTCATTTTCAAAAGTGATAAAAATATTTCTTTCATATATTTACAAATATACAAATGATTATTTTAAAATGTTATTAGTAAAAAATAATATTTAACAAATACAATATAGTGGAAATTTGACCTTTTAATTATTTGTATAAGAATGAGAGAATATATAATAAAATAATTATAAAACAATGAATGAATATTGGCTTTACACTTAAGCCATGTTTAGTAAGTATAAGAAATAAGTAATAAAAAAATCATTATGGAATGAACCATTTATATTATATTGTAATTTTTAAAGAAAGAGAATGAACATTATTGAACAAATTGTATATACTGTTACATTTTTCTAACAAGTTGTAAATAATAAGTTGCATTAAATTTAGTGAATGACAACATAAAATTGTTTATAAGGAACTTAACTAATATAGAGAACTTATGTTTCCATAGGTTTTGGTTATTTGTGTTGGGGTTTTCTTTTACATTTACATTTGTTAGCTTTTACTTTTGGAATGCTTATTAATACCAAAATCACATAAATTGCTCAAACAATTAATTGTTTTTACAACATGTTTGCTTCTTCTTATTGGTTATCATTGGTATAAAAGCATTGCCTCATACTCATTAAGAGAAAATTGACCGTGTTCACAACAACCATAATTTTTTTCACAACTCCAGCTTATCTTTAACTTTATTTTATTTTCTTTCAGACAACAATATAAAACAATCACTCTCAAATGTGCCACATATTTTTAACAAACAAAAAAGTTCACAACAAGTGAATATGATTTGTTTTTTAGTTATCTTTATTAGGGAGAATGTTGGAGCTGTTAATTACTCCACCGATGGCCATAACAAATTTTGAAGAGGCAACATCAACTGCCGAAGTTCTGAAAAGGCATCACCACCTAGAAATTTGATCGCCGGATTTTTGAAGAGTTGTTACACCACCAGATCGCCTCACTACCTGACATAAAACGGATTATTAAAATATGAAAATCCATTTTGATTAAGCCAACAATGCACATCCAAATTCTGAAGAGGCAGCGCAATGTTTATTCCTGTCAGTCTGTAACAAAGCATTAACAGAATTCTGATTTGTATTTTGAAAGTCCAATTAATAGTTAATGATCGACTTAGGTAGAAATACTATAAATACTTGCATTGTAAATCATATTATGTATGTTGGATATGAACAGTAGAGCGTAATAGAAATAGAGTTGAAACTCTGGAGTTTTTTTGTGTAAATTTTATTTTTCTCTGTTTCTGTAAAAAACTCAGTTTTATTTTTATGTCAGTTTGTTGTAGCAGCTCGAGTTTTATAATTGTGGATGTTGTTTATTTATTCAGTAGAATATTTTTGATAAGTTAACGGACACAGGGGTGATAAAAAAGCATGTTAAATAGTGAGCTGCAACAGAGCTATGTGTGAGCTGTGAATGAGCTGTGAGTGACATCAGTAGTCACAACTAGCTGAAACAAGCGTATAAACTATTGCTGGCTGTAATAGCTAGCTGCAACACCATCTAGGGAGAACTGTTAGCAGTAGCAGCCAAGCTACAATTGTTACAACTAATTTTACCACACATGGTCGATCACACATTTATGGCCTTCCTTGTCCCTCTGCAGACTCTTTGGACCCCATGGACCATTTTTGTAACTTTGATGTTTCCAAGATCATCCCTAAAAACACTCATTATTTGTTGTATGTGAATTTTAAACCCTTTCTCGCGTATACACGCGGATATAACCCTTAAACCTGCGTACATCGAGATGTGTGCAAAAGGACAAATATTTTTAGAGTTTTCCTTGATGTGGATCCGAGTCACTTATCTCCTGGCCTTCCATATGCCTCGAGATCACTCAGATTTGACCTTCCATTACCCCAGTGAAGCACTATATAAGGAACCCTTTGGATACATCAAAGGGAGAGAATTGAAGAGAAAGAAAACTATAGTCCATTATTGTCGTAGCTTGCTTATACTTGAGTTTACATCCATTTATCCCTTGGAGCACTTGGTTTTTTTCCCAAGATTTCCTTTGCTTGTGAGATTTCTATTGAGAGATGGATGATTGAGGTGGTGGAGGCCCAAGTGGAGGACTCAATTTCTCCGGTTCGCAGACATGCTGACAGAGGTTTTCATTCATGTAATCTTTGATTTATGTTAATAGAAGTATCTTTTCCTATCCAACGATGTGCATTTAAATGAATATTGAATCCATGGATGCTTTTAATTGCTTATACATTATTGATTATGTATGCTAGAGTAGGTCTAACACCATTATATAGCATGCTTGTCTTGTTTGATGTTGTTGAGAGAGAAAATTGTTAACACAAGCGGGATTGGAAAACGCTCAACGGGGATCTACATCAACCATCCGAAATAAGGTATGTTTCGAGATCCTTTAGTGTTAGATGTTTTATTTCTCTTTCACATTGGGAAGGGATTTATTTCTACGGTTTCTCTATCTGTTGTGGTACACCCCAAGCCATAGGAAGTTTTCTCCATAACAGGATTGGCAACTCTGCTGGGGAGTTCCTAGTCATTTCCTTTGGGGGTTTTGTCCGCATTCAATGTTCTTGAATTTCTCTGATTTCTCTGTTTCTGAGTTGGGTATGGGAGAATTTTTTCCCAGCAGTGTCTTACAGGAGTAAATTTTGTCTCAGCTTGTCTTTTTTCCTTCTTTTTATCTCTTTTTCTTCCTGTACGCGGGTTTTTCTTTCACAGTAATGTGTACACGCGGGTTTTCCGAGAATAGCCGTGTATATACGTGAATTTACTGAGAACAGTAGCGTATGCCTTGATTTTTGCCTTTTTGGGGAAGATTAAGTGTTACTGGGTGATTTTGGATTATTGTTGAGTATTCTTGGATGCTTCTGGAGTTTGTATACACCCCTATTTCTGACCAGAGATGCTTGTTAGTTTAAATTTTTAAAAATGTTCTTGTCATTTCATTTTCTATTTTTTTTGTTTTGGGATTAGTGCATTAGGTATATTTTACCTTGGTTCTTCGCTTGGGTGTTGTATTATAGTGCTTGCAGAGTCTGAGGGTGGTAGAGTCATACTTTTGCTTTTTATCTCATTTAATTCAAAAAATACAAAAACATTTGTTTTTTGCATCGTTTTGCATTAGCATGGTACTTGCATTAGGATTTCTTGGAGAATATTAGTTAGATTTTCATATAGGAATGATTGCATATTCATTTGAAGGAAAAAAATTTCACTTCACATAGTAGCATACCCTGTTCTTCATTTGACACAGTGCATTTGCATTGATTGTTAGGTGTGCATTTTACTTCTTGTTGCGTCATAAAATCATTAGTTGCACGACCATTTTCCCTTTGAGTAATAATCCAATTAAAATCAATGCATAATAAAATGAATTACACTCTTTTATTTTATAGGGTGCACCAATAAGACTAGGTTTTAGGGTCTTGGAATAGTTCATTGTGAGTAAATTCTCCAAGACCACTAAAAGAAACATTTATGTGTCTGTCTAGGTGAGAGTGTGAAATTACTTTATATAATTAGTGTTCTCAAGATCCTCCTCTTACAAGGGAGTTAAGCACAAGGCAGTGTGAGCGATTATGATTGGGATGACCTCTGGTTGTAACTGAGTAGCACCGGAGATATTTCCAGGATTGTATTCGTATTTGGGGGCTCTTTTGAGAGTTTCGGGCTTTTCTACCCTAAACATATGGTCAATCCTGGCTGCGACTGTCTACCTGAGCATTTATTATATTGAGGTGACCTTAGTTTCCTTACGTAGGTTATCGAGGGGGTACTTCACAGAGGTTATTCTACAGGTGTCCTGGCTAGGTAGGGGTCGGACAACACAACTGCTATATGCATTGAAGCTGAGGGCCACTATAATTGGTTACGAACCTCCTCTTGTTGTGTATGGGAGTCTTAAGCCTCTCCTAGGCGAGACATACCTGCTTCATTTGGGAGCTCACATATCCCACCCTTGTTTGCTTACGATTTGGCTTTATATTTTATAGGTGTATGATTTGTGCACGCTAGTTTTCCTAGGTTTTGCGTAATTAGATTGAGTCGTTTCATTTTTTGATTCATTGTGGATTCAGGAACGACGCTTCGTCGTTCTCTTCATTTAGCAGGACTTCCGCCTTCCATGTCTCCTCCTCCTTTGGGAGAGAGAAATAGACAGTCCAGGTGGACTACTTATCACTTTGATTGATACACTACGGGAGATTATGAGGATGAGATTCCAGAGATGTCCTCTCCACCTCACGAGGTTGGGGAGGAAGATCCTACTCCCGTATATGAACCTTCACCGAAAATACGTTCACAATCCGGTTATGATCCCTCATTCACAGGTCACCGGCATTGGTTTCCAGGAAACGAGACTCATTATGAACCCATAAGCACTAGTCATGTTCGTTATGGCATGCCCGATATCCCTGCACTCGATCCGGCACATCATGTCGAGTCAAAATTTGAACCTAGCACTACTCTTGGGGGTGCTCCTATTCCTTTCCAGGCAGAGATATTTGGGAGCACTAATCACATTACACCTTACATCCCAGCAGTGGAAGAAACCTCACATGTCCATCCTAGACCTAGTGTTAGTAATCCTACGGAGATACCAAAATTGAGACGAGTGAACATTGGGAACACCACTTACATTCCTTCACATGTCCCTTCATCCTTGAACCCTACTCCTTCGAACGTGTTTTTGACAACCCTTCCTCCTCCTCATTCACATGGTCCTTCGGGATGGAATATTGCTACTGTCCATGTTCATATTGTGACTGCTCGCACGATAGTATCTTAGATTCAAGTACCTCCTATTGTGTCGGGAGGTCATATCCCTGTTTTTGGATCATCTTATGTTCCATCTCAAGGAGTTCCCCATATCCCTAACTATGGACATTCTCATGGGACACCTTATGGAGCTTCTCATGGAAAGTCTTATGGACCGCAGTATGGATAGGACTATCAACCCTATGGGTATGAGTATCAACAACCTACTTACTCTTCCAATTATGGATTTGTAGCACCGCATAATCAAGGTACCCCACATCACAATGCTTACATGCATCCCTATATGGGTCAAATGGGAGGAGGTTATTATGGCCAAGGACATGGTATTTATAGCAATCAACCTTACATGAACCAGAACTATCAGGGAGCGTGGCATAGACCGGCTCAACCTAGGCTCCCTTTCCTCGCTCGCAACATTGAACTTACCGGACATATTGAGACGTATGAACGATCCAGTATCTCATGACCCGACCTGGCCGGCCGTCCCTAACAAGCTTCCTTCAAACATTCCCAAGTTCGAGGGTAAAGATCGAGAAGATCCTAGTGAGCATGTCACTAATTTTCACCTTTGGTGCTCTTCCAATTCCTTACATGATGATTCAATCCGTTTGAGGCTATTTCAACGCACCCTCACCGGGCCTACAACGAAATGGTATATAGAGTTACCAAGAGGGGCATATGCTTTATTTGATGACCTTTCCATGACTTTCCTCAATCACTTTCAGCTACCCATATGTTACGATGTTGGTACCAAACTCTTGTCGACATTTCGGCAAGACAAAGCCACGCATATCTCAGATCATATTCAAGAGTGGCATAGACAAAAGCGGTTGATTAAAGCCTTTATACCACCAGAATTTCTCACTGAGTGGTTCCTCAAGTCGTTTTTACCTTACATTGCGAAGGATGTTTCTACATCCGAGGTCCAAAATGAGGAACAAGAAATATTTAGGGCACAAGAGTTGGATTTGATCTATGCTCAATATGGAATTTTGTATGAGATTATACCTAATTCTTCGTGACTAGTTTCAATCCCAAGGTCAAGCCTGTGCCACATGCCGATGGCATTGTCATCTCTACAAGTACCAAACCTATGGATTCAGTTGTGAAACAAGTGAACCAATTGTCAATTAATCAATCCGCGTCGGGACAAGCCATGGCTTTGTCTCAACCTATCCAATTGACGAGTGTAATTTCTGTGGAATCATCGGACTCAAAGGGAAACCAACAGCCCGGAAGGAATAAGAAAAAAGGGAAAAATAATCGTAAGGGTGGGAATAAGAATGAAATTGCTAATTATAATGACAAGAACGCTCGTAATGCTGGGGGGGACAAGCATACTAAACGTAAGGTAAAATTTCCTTGCAAGTTATGTAAGGAGGACCACCTCACTCACTTTTTCCCTCGTATGGAAGATGCCTCGAGGTTCATAGCACAGGGCCTAGCCGTGCTAACTAATCCTTTACCTAACAATCAAAATATGAACTCGAGAACCATTGATCCTCATTGTGCATCAGGTGGAGATCAAAATCAACCGGAGGCCAATACTGGTCATTGTTGCATCAACATGGTGCATGCTTCTAAGGTTGTGAATCGTGCTAAGGATTATGGTTCGTCACAACCAGACCTTGGAAAGGAACCTACTCCACCTGAGCACCCTTTGCATATCGAAAAACCTATGGATAAACATGAAGTTTCAGCTGGAATTCGTAAGGGAGTCCTAAAGCGTTCAGGGCACAATCCTACTGCCCGAGCTGCCCAGAACTATTCCGTTGTTGAGGATTTGGGCCAAACTCCTTATGCGATGTTTGCGCTTGAAGTACTTCAGACTTGTCCTCTGTAGAGGACAGCCTTGCTTTCTGCGCTTGGGGTTAATGGTGATAACTCTTCTTCCGTTATCAAATTTGAAACCATGGGAATACAGCCTCACCTGCCTTACTACGTGTCTTTTTTGATTCATGTAAAGTGTCCCTAATATGACCGTCAAATGCACTGTCATGTATGAAGGCGTTGCTACTTCTGTGATGTCTTTGTCATGTTGGAAGGGTTTGGGTTCTCCCGAGTTGTCTCAATCCACTACTATGTTGACAGCTTTCGATGGTAGATCATTTCAGCCACATGAGATTCTTCCTTCTCTTAAGGTCCAATTGGGAGGGAAGACCATTGCGATCGAGGTCGAGGTGGTTGATGTGACCCTTGACTACAATATTTTGTTGGGTCGGAATTGGATGTATAGTATGCAAGTCATAGCCTCTTCTCTCTTTCGAGTGATATGCTTTCCATTTAATGGAAAGATCATTACGATTGATCAGATGTCATTCCATATTCTGAATATTAATGCATCATCGGGAAATTCTATCCCAATTATCGATCATTCTCATCCGACAAATGGGAGTGTGGGTGTGGGTATGTATCAGTCTCTTATGGGTACCTTTAGCTGTCCTGCACCCGTTCTTATGATCAGATCTAGTTTTGGTGGGGCTTCATCCTTGATGAATTCGGTGCTTTTCCCCTTACCCATATGGAATATCCTTGGATTCTTCCTTTACCAAGTCCTTCAATTGGACCTATCGAAACGAATGTGTCGTTTCCTGCAACGATGGTAGCATATCAAGAAAATCTTGATCAAGTTACAGAGCCTAGTCCTTCCTCTTTGTGGACATAGGAGGAGGACCCGTATGTGCTGCCTGCATGGGCAGTTGAGTCCTCTTGTGCACATGATTTCCTCGATGATGTTTTTCCATCAGATGAAGCCATTATTGAGGCCATGTCTGGGGTTGAGCCACCTTGGGAAGAGTTACATCATCGATCATATTTTCTTCTTGAACTCGACCGTATGGAGCATGATGACTTTAGGGAGATTCTTAGTGAGAATATTGGTAGTCTCGTGGTTCCATTGAGCTCTCCTAGTCAAATGGCTGATGGGAACATGGCAAATTTATCACCAACTATTCCTATCAATATTTCTCACGATCCTGGCAAAGTTGAGAACATCTACATTGGGGCGAGTTGTTCCCCTGATGAAATCAAGGAGTATACCAAGCTATTTAAATATTTTTGTGACATCTTTGCTTGGTCATACAAGAAAATGCTAGGTATTGACCCTGGTATTGTCAAACATGATATTAAGACCTATCTGAATGCGAAGCCAGTTCGACAACGTTTGCGTGCGGTGAATCCTAGAAAAGCACCTACCATTAAGGATGAGATAGAGAAACTGTTAAAAGCTGATTTTATCTATCCCGTTATCCTGATGGAGTGGGTTTCAAATCCTGTTCCAGTTGATAAGAAGCAGGGAGCGATCCGTATATGCACTGATTTCCGTGATTTAAATTGTGCTTGTCCGAAGGATCATTTTCCTACACCATTTATTGATCAGATTTTGGATGAGTGTGCAAGAAGTGAGGTACTCTCCTTTATGGATGGTTTTTTCGGATACAATCAGATTCAGATCAACCCTGAGGATCAACATAAGACCGCATTTATTTGTCCTTGGGGTACTTTTGCATATCGGAAGATGCCTTTTGGCCTTAAAAACGTTGGAGCTACATTTCAACGGGCTATGACCTTAATTTTTCATGATCTCAAAACAATTATCGAAGTGTATTTGGATGAGCTTGCTGCTCATTCTCATTTGAGAGTGCATCATCCATACCATTTGAGGTTAGTATTCGAAAGATGCCTCCATTACCAAGTGCGTTTAAATCCTCATAAGTGCATCTTTTGCGTGTCTGTTGGTCGCTTGCTAGGGTTCATCGTATCCAAGGAGGGTATAAGAGTCGATCCCTTAAAGGTTGAGGAAATACTTCAATTTTCTTCCCCGCGTAATATTATACACCTTTATTGTTTGCAAGGCATGGAAAATTTCTTGCGGAGATTCGTAGTTAATTTTGCCAACTTAACTAAAGGATTTATACGTCTTTTAAAGAAGGACACTCATTTTTACTAGGATGAGCAAGCCCAATAGTCCTTTGATGCTCTTAAGCAAGCCTTCGCATCGGCCCTCGTGCTTAGTCCACCTAACTATAGCCATGATTTCTTAATTTATGTGGCCGCGTCTATGGAGATGGTTGGTATGGTTTTGGTTCAGGAGGATGAGGAGATCCATGAGCATGTCATATATTATGTGAGATGAAACCTTATTGATGCGGAAATCCATTATTCCCATGTGGAGAAGCTTGCCTTGGCCACCGTTCATGCGGTTCAGAGATTGAGACATTACATTCTCCTTTGCCAAACTTTGATTGTAACTCATATCAATCCATTTCAGTTCGTCCTCACTAGAAGGATGATTGGGGGAAAATACAATAAATGGATTGTTATTTTGCAAGAGTTTGATCTTGAATTCGTTTCGGCGAAATCGAAGAAATCGTTGATCTTTGCGAAGCTCATATCTTATTTTCCAAGTTTGGAGGAGGAAGAGGTTTATGAGGATACATTTGTCGATGAGCATATTTTCCTTATCTCAACTTTGGACCTATGGTATGGGGACATCATTATATATTTGCAAACGTTGAAGGTCCCTACTCACCTTTCACGGGATGAGCAATGACAATTACGTCATGTAGCTAAGAACTACCTTATAGTGGATAACACTTTGTACTGCCATGGGCTAGATTCCATTTTACGTCATTGTTTAACCCATGAGGAGGCTAAGGTTGTGCTGAATGATTGCCACAGAGGGGCATGTGCTGGTCATTTATTTGGGCTTTCTACAGGCCAAAAAATCTTGAGAGCAGGATATTTTTAGCTGTCGATCTTCAAAGATTGTGTTAATGCGATCAAGAAGTGTCACCCTTTCCAGGTGTTTGCATGCAATATGTGCTCGCATCCAGCCCCATTACATCCTATTGTCACCACCGGTCCCTTCACCAAGTGGGGTCTTGACTTTATGGATTGCAACCCAGCTTCGGCTGGGGGGCATCATCAAATTATAGTGGCTATTGATTATTTCATGAAATGGGCAGAGGTTATGCCCACGGTTAAATCCAACGGTGAGACAACCGCGCATTTCGTTTTCAACCAGATTATTACTCGGTTTGGCATTTTGAAAGAGATTGTCACTAGCCATGGTAGGCACTTTCAGAATAAAATGATGGAAGAGTTGGCTTCAAAGTTAGGGTATAAGCAGGAGAACTCCTCTTCTTATTACCCTTAGGCGAATGGACAGGTTGAAGCAGTGAATAAATCACTTAAGTCCATTCTCCAACGAACCATCACACAAAGAAAGAAGAATTGGCATATCATGTTATATCCTGCTTTGTGGGCCTATAGAACCGTGGTTAAGACTGCCACTGGTTTCTCTCCATATCAGCTTGTACATGGGATGGAGTATGTCTTGCCGTTTAAATGTGAAATCCCTTCTCTGAAGGTAGCTATAGAGCTTTTACCAGACACTTCCACATTGGAAGAACGTTTGGTCCACTTAGAGCAGCTTGATGAGCAGCGTCGAGATGCCTTAGTGGCTCTAGAAGTAAATAAGCGTTGGATCAAGGTCCAATATGACAAGTCTATCCTTCTGAGGAAGTTTAGTGAAGGTGATTTGGTCATTTTGTGGGATCAAGCTAAAGAACCCTTGGGGGTAGGGAAGTTTAATCCCATGTGGCATGGTCCTTACGTGCTCAAACGTGTGTTAGAAAAGGGTGCCTATGAGCTAGTGGATTATGAAGGGACGGCCTTAGCGGAGCCTAGAAATGGGCTCTATCTTAAAAAATACTATGCATGATCTTCAACTAGGGCTGATTGTTGTATATTATTGTACAGTTTTTGAATTTCATATTTAGGTTTTCTTATGGTGATCGGATTTGTTGATTAGCTTTTGTTTCTTATGGAAGATGTCTATGGAGTCTTCCGTTTACATAAGATTCATCAATGGTGCTAGCCATCACACTCAAAACTTAGCTTCAGTTGCTTGGGTGATTTCTACTCCTACGGGTCAAGTATTGTCTTCATGAGGTGTACGTTTATGGCCTTCTTTGAACAATGTTGCTGAATATAGTGTCGTTATTGAGTTATTGTGTGATTCCATTTCACATGGTGTTCTCTCTCTTGAGGTACGTCTTGATTCGTAATTATTGGTTTCACAGCTTAATGGCTTGTATCGTATTAGGGATCTGATATTATTACGAAGATTCTTACATGTGAGATTGCTAGAACGACAATTTGAGAATATAACATACATTCATGTTCCAAGAATTTTTAATCAAGTTGTTGACTCATATGCTAACTATGTGTTAGATTGGCATTTGTTTCATAGACCATAAGCATATCACAAACATGCATTTTTGCACACATGTAAATAAATAAAATCGATCATCATAAAAAAAATTCCTTAATATCCAAAAAGTGATGTCATAATACATAAGTGTCATAATACAAAATTGGGGCTTCCAAGTCACCAAAACATAATACACGGTCAAACAAAAAGGAATACTCTCAGGTCTCTAAGCCTGAGGAGGAGGGGGGTTTTGATCATGGTAGCACACTGCAGCTCTAGCTAGTCGTCAAAATAATCGAACCCATGCTCGTGGTACACCAACCACCTGGCGCTGCATAGCCTCAGGAAAGTCCTCAACTTGTTCCATGGGTACCTTGTGCGTCAAGCATACGAAGTTCATGTGAATGCTTTGGAGTGTCCGCTCTGCATCCGCACCCATGATATCATCTCCCCTTCCCCTCCGTCGATGATGAGGGAACCCATCTGGTCGTCATGGTCCTACATCTGCATACACATGAAAGATTGTCACTATGTGTCGTCCCACAAAAAACATGTCTTTTGAGTCAATATATCAAAAAACAAAAAAAAACAAATTAAGTAATTCAACAAACTTAAAAAGTGGGTTTCGGATTCGTTACCTATGTCAGCATATGTCGCTCCTGGTGGTAGGGGCATGTCCAGATCTCCACAGAAGTCTATCCTTGCATAAGGGTAGTCATCTATGGCGATGATCTTCCTACACCACCATGGAAAGAAGTTTGTTGGGTAGGGGTTATCCACCCTACCTTCGCCCAGTCTGCGCATAACATTTTCCCAATGTCATTGGGCTGGATCTCAAACTCCGTGTGGAGGAATGTCCACTCTAGGGATTAGACCTGGTACCCACTCAAAGAAGAACATGCTCAGTATGCTGCCAAAACTGAACTTCTGCACCCTGCCCATTTTCCAGTCACTAAGCTATTGTTTCATGTTGCTCAATAGCATCGTGCTCCAGTCATACCCTATGGGTCTCATACACTCCACCGCATAGAACATCTGTGGACGAGAGGCCTGGTGGAGTGAATCTAATCTGGCTATCCTGCCTAATGCCAATAGTATGGCCTTCAGTCCCAGAACCTAGATAGAGTTTGTTAGGATTTGACTCCCAACCCTTTTCATGTCTGGAAAGTAGTACACAATTATGTACTCATCAATTGTCAATCCACCTCCTGGCCCACGAGATCGAAGATTTACCACCTCTCCTCGTCGGGATAAACCAGTGATAAAGTATATGTCCTGAAACTTAATGGTGAGCGACATCCCGTCAATGTGAAAAGTCTCAGTGTATGGATCCCAGTAATCCACTAGCAGCTGGAGTAGTCTTGGTTTGGCCTCAGGCTGCTAAGACACCAAAACTTATACAAACCACACGCCCGTAATGCTTGTTGGGCCATAAGATCACCTTGCAATGCCTCCTCCACGTCACCCTGTTCTCTTTCCCTCCACTCTAACACCATCCTGCACAAAAAACAATATTTTTTATTAGCATTTTCCTTTGAAAACCTTATTTGCAGCCTCATACGCGACTGTTTTCAAAACAGCCACGTATGTATGCGGGTTTGGGTGTTTTTTCCGCGTATGGCGAGCCCTATATGCGGAAAAAACCCCAATTTCCACGTGGGCTAAAACGCACAACCATGGATGGCCTAAAAAATTGATTGGAACATGAAAAATTAAAAAGTTTACATGAAATGGGAAGGGGAGGACATGAGAAGTTACCTTGATCAAACCGGTTCGAATTTTGTTGGATGATGCTCCCAGAATTCACGTCGGAAGTTTTGAGCTCAAATGCACTATGTTGGGTAAAACTTTCAAATGGCATGGAATTTTTAAATTTTTTACTTTTTATAGAAAATTTTTACCCATTTTTTATATTTTTTGACCATTTCTGACCATTTTGGACCGTTTGAACTAATTTGATAATGAAGGAGTCCGTTTTGAGCGCGGTTTGACCATGGTTTTGACCCGTTTGTGCCTATTTTAGGTATTATGTCTAAACTGGCATATAGGTTAGGTTTCACATCCGTTGGCACTTTGCATTACCTTATGACCGGTTCATTCTAACCTTAGGTATGAACCCATTCTATCTTGTCATGGAACCTTCTTGTTGCTTTTAGAAGTGACATGATGTGAATGGTAGAGCTTGACCATACATGGGTACTCTAGTTAGCTCATGTTTTGCATTTGGCACCCATGCCAAAATTTTTCCTTTAGGGTGTGGGAGTCCTTTATATAGTATCTCCATGACTTTGCGCAAGAGCTTCATACTCCCCTTGATCGTTTTGCTGGCCTTTTCCCCTGGACTCCATTATGTCAAGTTGTAATTGCATTATCATGAGTTTTTCTTGCCTTATTGAGCCTTACGCTGACTTCCCTGACTTTGATTATCAGCCATATATCCTGAGCTTGTCTCATGTCCAGCCAAGCAGAGCCATTATATATATATATATATATATACATATAGTAGCTTGATTCCCCATTTTTTTACCGGGAGGGGACTTTCCCCCGAGTGTCGTTATCCTACACATGTTTCCTTGCATTCAACATAGGTATGTTCCACTGCTTGGAACTAGTTTGTTTGCCCCTTGACACTCATCTACTCCTAGATTTGTAACTATAAAGCACTTTTATTCTTTTTCAAGATTTTCAAAATATCTGAAAAAGTCCAAAAATAAAAATAAAAAAACCAAAAAGTCGGACAGGGAAAGATGTTATCTTTGAGAGCAGTCGAGTCATGTCGTCTTCAAACAGAGCACTATATATTACATCCATTGGTTGGGTTAACAGTTTGACTTTAGTAGTTGTACTCATTTCTCTAAGTTTATCTCCATCGGCTGGTTAAGCTTCCAGTCCCTATGGAGTCTCTGTCGATGCCTCCTGTGTCGCAGAGATGTCCCAGTTTTGTATATTGAGTCTATGCTACCTACATCCAGTCACCATTCACCTTTATTCTCTTGTTCGAAGGAAGTTGAAGCCTGATTCAGCCATTCCTCATTTTTCTTGACTTTGCATGTCGGCCATTCTCGGTACTGGTACTGGTTCGAGCACATTATGATCGATTCCTTCCACATTATATAGCTTTGTTGAGTACCTCGTGTTGGATGATGGGGGATGCCTTAATGCCCTCCTTCCAGTGGATTCCATCCTATCGACTTCAGATCATTTATTCTGGGATAAGATTCTAGAGTCAATTGAGTGCCTTGAGACTTAAATTCATCAGTGGTAGGTTCTCTCGCCATCAACAGTTTTGGGAATACATCAATGTCCCCTAATTGATGGATTCTTTCAAGTGTTGGACCTCAACACATTTATTCGCACTTGTTAGATTGCACTCTAGTACCTTGATTCCCATTTTCATTATCGGTGGGTGATCTCGCATCTGTTAACAGTATACATCAATGATCGGTAATCAGACGATGGACCACTATGTTCGACCTCGACACCTCTATTCACATAGTAGGACAAGTACTTGTAGCGGATTGTGTAGAAGAATTTCAGAATGGTGGCATTTCTGATATGCTACCTCCTTGATCGTGCCAGTGTTCATGAGATTTCACCTCTCTTGACTTGATTCCACTATATGCCAGATATCTTTATCTTTCATGGAGATCTTGGTCATTTGTATATCTTCATCATGGAGATTCTGATCTATCTATATTGTATGTGGTGATGACCACACATGTCATATACCATGCCTATTCATGGCCATTGTACTCTTATGTATCTGAGACTGCTATATGTATTTGTAGTCATATGCAGAGATATTTGTACTATTTTGTTGGATGGATGGTTCTTCCACCTGGTTCTTCATCACTCCATTTCTGGGATGGACTTATAATGTATTTTGGCCATTGTATCACCCCTTTGACCTCACGCATTAGGGGGAATCTGTTACAGCTGATTTTACCACACATGGTAGATCACACATTTATGGCCTTCCCTATCCCTCTGCAGACTCTTTGGACCTCATGGACCATTTTTGTACCTTTGATGTTTCCAAGACCATCCCTAAAAACACTCATTATTTTTTGTACGTGACTTTTAAACCCTTTCTCGCGTATCCATGCGGATATAACCCTTAAACCCGTGTACATCAAGATGTGTGCAAAAGGCCAAATATTTTTGATGTTTTCCTTGATGTGGATCTGAGTCACTTGTCTCTTGGCCTTCCATATGCCTTGAGATCACTCTGATTTTACCTTCCATTACCCCAGTGAAGCACTATATAAGGAACCCTTTGGATACATTGAAGGGAGAGAATTGAAGAGCAAGAAAACTATAGTCCATTGTTGTCCTAGCTTTCTTATACTTGATTATGCATCCCTTTGTCCCTTGGAGCACTTGGTGTTCTTCTCAAGCTTGAATTTGCTTGTGAGCTTTCTATCGAGAGATGGAGGATTGAGGTGGTGGAGGCCTAGGTGGAAGACTCTGTAATAACCCAAAAAATCGTAAAAATTTAAAAATTTTCAAGTGACATAAAATGTCTAAAGTCGCAGCTAAGTAACTGCTAATGGTTAGCGGAAAATGAAATAGTTTATAAAAGAACATGGGATTGCTTCTTTAAAAGAACCTATGAACTAATGGGTGTAATCTTAAAAACCTGTGTTAGTACTATTAATGAATTAACAGCTGTAATTCTATCAGATTTAGAAAAGGACTTGCATTTTGCTACTGCTAGATATATTGATGATCAAATTTTGTCAAGTAGGTAAGAATTCTTGTATGAGATCGGGGCATGCTTAGCATTTAGCTAAATCAATTGGACTGTTGGTTTCTTATAGGTTTAGCAAGTAAGCGTAAGATCTAGTAGGGTGTTATTTAAATTCACGTTGAGAAGCTACTTCCCTAGCATGATTAAGATGCTAGTTTTTAGAAAAAGTTTAATATGCTGCTAGTCTTCAAGGAGGTAAAGTTAATTATTTTCTGTAATTATGGCTCCAAAATAAAAGTATAATAAACTGTGTCAACATGGTTATAAAATGCTTCCTAGTTACTGTGCTGAGGAAAACAATCAAATTACTGTTTAGTTTGAGTTCAAAAACACCAAATACTTTTGTAGAAAGCAAACTTGATCTGGAATTTTAGCTAAGATGCATTTATGGTACTCCGTCCTTTGCTTAGTTTGAGCATACATTGGATTCTAGTTTTGAGCATCAATAACATGAATCATAAACAAGAACTACTTAGTAGTTCCTAAACCACCATCCTACACTACTTTTGCTAAATAAGAGTTACTATAAAACTCCTACGACTTAACATCCATAGGTGTATATCATTTTTACCTTATCCTAGGTCTTTCATTAAATAAGGATGTTCTCTTAATTTCTTTTATATGCATCTTTCATTTCAAACTAAATGCACCTTTATCTATGACTAAAACTTCATGCAAGTTGATTAGTAGTCTTAGCATCATCTTATACAATGTCTTCGCAAATGAATTCAAAAGAATTTAATTAAATTTGGAAATAGCCTAAGGTTACTTCATATCATAAATTATGATTTATAACCCATGCTTCGCTAATCTCCATTGCAAAATACATATCATTGGAAAACATAATACAATGTATGGTTTTTAATGATTAATGGTTTGATTGAAAATCACTTGGTTGCAGCGCTGACTATGGAACTCTACCCACGATGGAGAGATTATTTGGAAAGACATGTGGTTAAACTTCATCCACTCATGGGTTGACTTATAAATCTAGATCCTATGCAATTGCTTTGCAGATCGAGGGTTCCTCCTTCATGTTGGTGGAGCTAAGAGCTCACGCCATTGGAGACCTGTAACCACCTTTGAGTTTGGCCTTTCACTTCTATATTCTACGCTGTGACTATTGAGAGAGGTTGTTAGTGGTTTTGGTCTTTCTAGTGGTTGAAGTATTTGCAGCAAGAGTGGATATTGATTTTCTTCATGGCTCGAGGGTTGTGCTTGTCTTGAACCTACAACTAAACAATCAGAGCTTTGGCCAGGAGTATACCTCCGCCTGGTTGAGTCGATTTTCTTGTTTTTCCTTTGCAGTGGTGACTCAAAGTCTTCTTGTCCTCCGGCCCGGTGCCAATAGGACCTAGGGTTTCCATTTCTCCTTAGTTTCAACTCGAAAATAAACCAGGTAAATACTTACCCTCAAATCGATTTTAGATTAATTTTCTTATAATGGTTTTACAAATTTAAAAAATGGATTTGTAATGATAAGGATTGGTACTTGCAGGTCCTTCTTCCGGTTCCAGCTTTGTAGGTGAAAGCGAGCTTACCCTTCAGTTTCACTCAAGCATACAAAAATGGTAAGCCCTAGTTGCATACGAGGGTTTCATCCTACACATTGTTGTGGTTGTTGGAAGTTGGTTCTTACGGTTGAAAAGGAACGGCCTTCATTACCTGTTAGCTTAAAATTTCAATGCTTGTTTGTTTTTTTGTATAAGTTTCGAAACCATTAGAGGGTGCTTTGTGCAGGGATGAAGAAGGATCTGGTATCCGTGATGGAAACTGGTTTTTGTGTTTTTTCCTTACAGCCTGAACAATGTAGCTTCTTTTACTTAAATCGATAGAGCTCAGCTCTAAACTCTTTAAAGCTGTCGATCTTTGTCTAGTTAAATTTTAGTTTTTGTAATAGATTCTAGTAGGTAAGAAAAGACTGTGAATCAATCAGGATTTGTAAAAGAAAACAGGGCTTTTCACCTATCAGTAAAGTATAGTTAATGTTCGATAATGTTATTTTTTTTTTGGTTAATAAATGGACAGGCCTTAGTCTTAACCTGTAATTCTAAAGGCATTAAGCCATTGTTTCTTAATTGATTTTGTTTTTAATAATATTTTATAGCAATTATTCTTTTAACTGTTACCATGTAAATAAAAGGATTTATAGTACGAAGCATCTATGCAAATTTTACTGTATTTAAGAGTACTATTATTACTCTGTATTTGTTGTATTATTTTAATTATTTATCATGCAATTTAATGATTTTACAGTGCAAGCATCTGTGTAAATTTTACTATGTTAAAAGTACTATTATTACTCTGTCTGGCTCATAAGGGTGATATTTAAATATACCCTACAGTTCAATAATAGCATAATTGTTTTACATGGTAATTTCTTAGCTCTGTTTATTTAATTTTCCTTTAATGATTTTTATAGCTGTTTTTAATTCTCATAAAAGAAGGATTAGGGTAATTACTACAAACTTGAGAATAGGATATGTTTATCTTTCAATAACCTAGGTGGTTCTATTTAGGTTACAGTAGAACCTTTTGTCTTAAATCAAAGACACATATTGTCTCGAATCAAATGTTATAATATTTTTTTGAAAATTATCTTAACCTAAACCCTAGATGATAGTTTGTTTACTATACCTATGCTTATTTAATAAACTGTAAGTTTTGTGTTTTGTAGAGAATACTAGTATGAAAAAATAGTTCTATAAGTAATATGATTACTAAATGTTTTTACATACCTATGCTCAGTTCTTATCTGAAGTAAATACATTTAATACATATAGTATTTACTACTTCTTTACAGAATCAATCATAAGAAAACTAGAGCAGAATTTAGCTACACTTTTCATTGAGAGTAAAACGAATCATGATATCTACCTAAACACCCAGCTGTACTAGAGTTTTTCCTGAGCCAGGCATGGAAAAATAAAGTATGGAATTCTAATTCTATTTATTTCTCATTTTACATATTTACTACTATTTCTAACATAATCTGCAAATTACTAAGTCCAACAATACACAGTTACCCCTTTCTTCATAAACCCTAATTAAATACTAACATGCCTATATTTAAAAACTAGTAAACATTTTATTGAAGACAATAAATAAATATAATAACATGAAGACAAATAGAAGCTGGCAATGATAAGGTGACAACTGCTTAAGGAGGCTATTTCTCCCAACCAAATCCTAGAGAAAGCTCAGACATCGCTTCCTCAGGACCCTCGAGCCTGTTCCTAGTCCTCCTGGTAGAGTATTGGGTGGAGGATATGTCCTTAAGACCTTTTGTCACCTGATTGGTCCAATTACCTCAGTAATTCAAATCTACTTACAATAGTGCGAACTTCATCCTAATAGCTTCAATAAGTTTTGTCTCAGCAGTTAACCCCTCAAACTCACTTCAGTAATCCCCTCCATCGAATTTCTCATGAGTAAATTCATTCACCCTGAATGATCACCTCTCAGAAATGAGCATCCTCGGCTGTCTTCAATGGGATATTTTATAGAGATTCCTAGGTCTTCTGGGTCTGTTTTCATTTAATGAGCCACTTGCTCCAATTCCACTTTCTTGGGGAATCATGACCACAAATATAGGGAAATTGCCACCTGCAACAGTTGGAAGTAGTTTGAGGATGATGCCACTTGTCAGTGTACTCTCCACCCAGTCTCCTCCATCAAGTGACCAGTGAACACTCTTTTAATAGCTTCCCTAAGCTGTTGTCTCATCATTTATTTATTTATAAATAAAATATTCTGAATTACATTAATTATTCTTGACCCCACTTGGTCATCAATTACAAACTTAGCATAAAATATAACACAATGTTCCTCAAATAACATTAAATTTTTTTTGCAAAATGGGGCATGTGACAGACTCAGTTTCTCTGGTTCGCAGACGTGCCGACAGAGGTTGTCATTCATGTAATCTCTAATTTATGTTAATAGAAGTATCTTTTCCTATCCAATGATGTGCATTTAAATGAATATTGAATCCATGGATGATTTTAATTGCTTATACATTATTGCTTATGTATGCTAGAGTAGGTATAACACAATTATATAGCATGCTTGTCTTGTTTGCTATTGTTGAGAGAGAAAATTGTTAACACAAGTGGGATTGGAAAAAGCTCAACGGGGATCTACATCAACCATCCGAAATAAGGTATGTTTCAAGATCCTTTAGTGTTAGATGTTTTATTTCTCTTGCATATTGGGAAGGGATTGATTTCTGCGGTTTCTCTGTATGTTGTGGTACACCCCAAGACATACGAACTTTTCTCCATAACAACAACAGTCCTATAGAAATTAAATTGAGTTTGTGAGATCTGTCAGTGAGTCACGGCCATCAAAGTACAGATTTCCTGCAGGTTGTATTTTGAACTGTTAGTTAAGTTTTTAGTGTTGTTGTTGAAGAGAGCGGCACACCCCTGCCTTCCCCACCGTGGTATCAGAGCATGTTTAAGTCCTCTTTCATGTTTAAGAGCTTGGTTGAGATTTATTACTCATTTTTTTTGGAATTTAATTGAGATGGCTACTAACAGCAGTGTAATGCAGCCACAAATTCTAGTGTTGTCTGAAAGAAATTACGACACATGGTTTATTAAAATGAGAACTATCCTACGTGCTCAGGATCTTTGGGAGTTTGCTACGATTGGCAATCCTGAACCAGCTGATCAAGTGACTGAGTTGGCTCTGACAAATGCTGAGCATGTTTTGTTGAAAGAAAATTGGAAGAAGGATAATTGGGCTCTTGGTCTTATTTAGCAAGGACTGAGTGAATCTATTTTTCCAAAGATATCTAGTGCTGAATCTTCAAAGAAAGCATGGGACACTCTTGAAACCTACTATCAAGATGTGACCAAGGTGAAGAATGTTAAGTTGCAGAATTTAAGAAGAGACTTTGAGAATCTGAAGATGAAAGACAGAGAGACTGTTGATAATTTCATGACATAAGTCATGAGTGTTGTAAACCAGCTATGGCAGTATGGTGAAGATCTTCTAGATCAACGTCTGATTGAAAAATTGCTGAGATGTTTGCCAACGAAGTTTGAAGCAGTGATTGTTCCAATTAAAGAGTTTAAAAATCTTAGTCAAATGCACATTGATGAGCTGACTGGTTCATTGCTTGCTCATGAATCAAGAATGAACATGTATGATGATACTCCTTTAGAAAATGATTTTAAATCTCAGTTAAATGTTGCTAGAGGTAGAGGCAGAGGAAGAGCTAGTAACAAAGGTAGAGAAGGATGAAGTGTTGGTCATAGTGACAACAGAAATGATTCTAAAAATGAAGAGAGGTTACAACAAAGTACTCCTAGCGTAAGGGGGAGTAGCAGTAGAGCAAGACAGTTAGGAAATCAGAGGTATGATAAATCTAAATTTCAATGTTTTTGTTGTAAGAAATTTGGGCATTTTTCTAACAAGTGTTGGAAGAAGAAAGAAGATAATAGTAACTTGTCTATACACATGATAGAGGAGACTGAAAATGAAGAGCAACCTATGTTTTTGACTTGTAATGTAACCTAGGAAATTTCAAAAGATATATGGTTTTTGGACAGTGCATGCAGCAACCACATGACTGGAAATAAAGAATTATTTTCAAGTCTAGACACTAGCATTCAATCTAAAGTAAAGTTGGGTAATGACTGTAAGGTAAAATTTAATGGTAAAGGTGTGATTGTTGTGTATGCAAAAGATGCTAAAAGAAGAACAATACATGATGTTTATTATTTTCATGGTTTAATGTGTAATTTATTGAGTGTTGGAAAATTGCTGGAAAAAGAGTACAGAGTATCCTTTAAGAAAAATGTATGCACTATTTATGATAAATATCCAAGTAAACACTTGATTGCCAGAGTAGAGATGACAAAGAATAGAATGCTTCCATTGAATATGAGAAATGATTTGACTAACTCTTTGAATGCTTATAAAACTAAGAGTTTAGATTAATCATGGTTATGGCATTTGAGATATGGCCCTTTACATTTTGGTGGTTTAGAATTGCTACAGAAGAAGCACATGGTAAAAGGATTGTCAAGTGTTGAGCAACTAGCTAGCTCATGTGAAAGTTGCATATTGGGAAAGCATCATAGAGAGAAATTTATTTCTGGAGTCTCAAATAGAGCAATGGCACCATTGGAGCTGGTACACACAGATTTATGTGGGTCAATGCAAACACCTTCTTTGACTAGTAATGTTTATTTTATGTCTTTCATTGATGATTACAGTTGAAAAACTTGGGTGTATTTGTTAAAACAGAAATCTCAAGCATTTGATGTGTTTAAAAGTTTTAAAGCTATGGCTGAAAAAGAGAGTAACAGATTTATTAAAGTCTTGAGATCAGATGGAGGAGGTGAGTATATGTCAAATGAATTTATAGATTTTTGTAAGCATTATGGAATTAAATGGCAGTTTACTGCACGCTACACTCCACAACAAAACGATGTAGTAGAAAGGAAGAATCGAACCATTATGAATATGGCTCGAAGTATGATGAAGGAGAAGCATCTTTCAAATGAATATTGGGGAGACCCTGTTACTTGTTCAGTGTACATCCTGAACATAAGCCCCACCAAAAATATGAAGGATCGAGTTCCTCAACAAGCTTGGAGTGGTAAGTGTAGCAGTATATCTCATTTAAGAATTTTTGGTTGTGTAGCTTATGCACATGTACCTGAAGAGATGAGAAGAAAGTTAGATGACAGAAGTCAGAAATGTATTTTTGTTGGATATAGTGAATAATCTAAAGCATATAGACTTTATAATCCCATCACCAAGAAGTATGCAATTAGAAGAGATGTGGTGTTTAAAGAATAAGAAGCATGGGATGAAAGCATTGATAAATTAGTTGGTGAGGAAGCTATAACACCTCACGCAAAAGATGAAGAAGGTGATGGAGGACAGTCAACTACACATACACCAGCAGCAAGGACACCTGCGAGATAGCCCTGAACTCATGAACATGGTGAACCATCAAGTGTTGGTGGACGACAAGGAACAGGATCAGAGCTAAGAAATGAATCAAATCCTACATTGACATCATTAAGAAACAGAGTCAGAGGTCAGAAGACTAGAATTTTAAGAGAACTGTATGATCAAAATGAAGAGGTAGATCAAGTTTCAAATTTTGCATTTATAGCATGTGATCCTGTAGATTTTGATGAAGCTGTTAAAAAGGATGTTTGGATAAAAGCAATGGATGAAGAAATTGATATCATAGAAAGAAACAATACTTGGAATCTTGTAGATTTTCCTAATGACAAAAATTGTATTGGTGTCAAATGGATTTATAAGACTAAGTTAAATGCTGATAGTGATGTTGAAGAGTATAAAGCAAGAATTGTTGCTCAGGGGTTTAGTCAAAAATCTCGAATTGATTATAATGAGACATTTGCACCTGTAGCCAGACTTGATACGGTAAGAATGGTATTAGCTATTGCTGCTCATAATAATTAATGGTATGTACATCAAATGGATGTAATGTATGCATTTTTGAATGGATATTTAGAAGAACAGGTTTATGTGAGACAACATCCAAGACATGAGGTTGATGGACAAGAAGACAAAATCTAAAAACTAAAGAAAGCATTGCATGGATTGAAGCAGGCACCTAGAGTATGGTACATCAGA
Organism: Pseudotsuga menziesii; assembly: GCA_001517045.1. Lineage (NCBI taxonomy): Eukaryota > Viridiplantae > Streptophyta > Pinopsida > Pinales > Pinaceae > Pseudotsuga > Pseudotsuga menziesii. The sequence goes on from LPNX010069399.1 coordinate 74,106, forward strand.
ATCGATGAATATTTGAATGGTGAAGGATTCAGCAGAACTCCAAGTGAGCCAACACTGTATACAAAGTTAAATAAATAATGTAAAATACTGATTGTTTGTTTATATGTGGATGATTTGATATTTAGGATTGATGAAATATTTCCTTGGTATTGAAGTAATTCAATCTGAAGATGGTATTTTTATATGTCAGTCTAAATATGCAAATGATGTATTGAAAAGATTCAGAATGCTGAATTGTAAGCCAACTGTAACTCCAATAGCAATTGGCACAAAACTCAGTAAGGATGATGATGGGTCAAGGTTGATCCAATGATGTATAAGAGACTGGTTGGAAGTCTCATGTACTTAATTGCAACAAGACATGATATAATGTTTGCAGTAAGTTTGATTTCAAGGTTTATGGAATTGCCAAAGAGTACCCACTGACAAGCTAGAAAGATAATCCTGAGATATATTATCGGAACAACAAATTTTGGTATCCATTATACATCTAATTCAAATTTTAAGTTTATTAGATACACTGATAGTGATTTTGCAGGTTCTATTGATGATAGAAAGAGCACATCCGAATATGTGTTCGGTTTTGGATCAGGATCAGTAGCATTGGCATCAAGAAGCAACCCATAGTGACACTATCCTCTGCTGAGGCAGAGTATGTTGTAGCAACAACAGTTGCATGTCAAATTGTATGGATGAGAAGAACTCTTTCTGAGTTATAGCATGAACAAAATGAACCAACTCCAATTTTCTGTGATAATAACTCAGCTATTGCACAATCAAGGAATCACGTCTTTCATAAAATAAGTAAGCATATTGATACACGGTATCATTTTATCTGTGAACTAATAAACAACAATGAAATCAGTATGGAATTTTGCATATCAGGAAATTAGTTTGCAGATCTATTTACAAAACCATTGGAAAAAGATTTGTTTGAGCTTCATAGGAAAAACATTGGGGTTTGTAAGCTGTAATATAAATCAAGTGTTACAAAATTTTGTTTTTTGGGTGAAGTAATTAAGGGGGAGAATGTTGGATCTATTAGTTACTCCACTGATGGCCGTAACAAATTTCGAAGAGGCAACATCAACCGCCGGATTTCTGAAAAGGCATCACCACCCAGCAATTTGATCGCCACACCACCACACTGCCACACCGCCTCACTACCTGACATAAAACAGATTATTAAAATATGAAAATTCATTTTGATTAAGCCAACAAAGCACATCCAAATTCTGAAGAGGCAGCACAATGTTTATTCATGCCAGACTGTAACAGAGCATTAACAGAATTCTATTTTGTATTCTGAAAGGCCAATTAACAGTTAATGATTGACTTAGGAATAAATACTATAAATACTTGCATTGTAAATCATATTGTGTACGTTGGATATGAACAACAGAGTGTAATAGAAATAGAGTTCAAACTCTGGATTTTTTCTGTGTAAATTTTATTTTACTCTGTTTCTGTAAAAAGCTCAGTTTTACTTTTATGACAGTTTGTTGTAGCAGCTCGAGTTTTATTAGTGTGGATGTTGTTTACTTATTCAATAGAACATTTTTGATAAGTTAACATACACAGGAGTGCTAAAAAAATGTGTTAAATAGTGAGTTGCAACAAAGCTGTGCGTGAGCTGTGAGTGACGTCAGCAGTCACAGCTAGCTGAAACAATCGTATAAAGTGTTGCTCGATGTAACAGCTAGCTACAACACCATCTAGGGAGAACTATTTGTAGTAGCAGCCAAGCCATAATAGTCCTGTAGAAATTAAATTGAGTTTGTGAGCTCTATCAGTGAGTCGTAGCCATCAAAATGCAGCTTTCCTATAGGTTGTATTTTGAACTGTTAGTTAAGTTTTTATTATTGTTGTTGAAAAAAGAAACACTCCCTTACCTTCCCCATAATGCAGAAACTCCTCAAATTGAATTGCATTCATCAGTCTCATTCTGCTAGTTTTTCAACATTTAGCTAGCATATCATTAGGATCTTTAACTGAGAGAACAACAAGCACATCAATTAAACACAAGAGACAATGAACACAGTGTTTTTCCTCGAGGAAACCATAAATGGAGAAAACCCTACAACTTCCTCTGATATAGAATCAGCACCAAAGTGAAACCCAAAAATAGTAAGACGATCTCCCGACAGCAGCAAGCCCTTTCCTCTAGCCCCAGTGTCTTTCTCTTCCTCAACTATGCGCTACACTTGAGTGTGTATGAGTTGTGTGCTAAATAGAGAGTCCAGCTCTCTATTTATACTAATCTCGACATGACTAAAACCCTACCAAGGCCGACCTCTACTAGGAGAGTCTAATAACCCTAGTGCCTCGGAACTGCGGGGAATTTAACCCTTAGACAATCTGAGGGTTACCCACTATGACTTGACATGACTTGTTTACATTATTGATTCTCCCGATCGAAACATCGGGGCATGACAACATGACTCAATTACATTATAGATACATCCCAGAATAAACATCGGGTTACAATACATAAGATACATAGAGGAATACATTCTGAAGTTACAAATACATCAACACTCCCTCTTAACTAGGAAGGTATTCTTTCGACACAATTTTCAGCACTGGTCTTCTTCTCTAGATCATCTGCATCTTCAAGTCTTCTTAGTATTCAAGTCATCTTCGTCTTCAATTCATCTTCATCTTCAGATCTAGATCATCACTCGATCTGGATCATCACTGGATCTGGATCATCCCTCGATCTAGATCATCTCTGCTGGATCATCAATAATGAATATTCACGGGTGCTATCTCATGATTTTTCTCATCATAGGAAGTTCTACAGAGCCAACCCTTTTTTTTTCATGTTGGATGTAGGCCTAGCACTCACATCTGACCATGTGGGAAACAATCCCACAACCCTGTCAAAAAGGCCCAACACTCACATTTGGCACATACGAGGAACCAATCCAACATGTATGTCCATAAAGGCTCTGCACTTATATCTAACACATACGAGGAACCAATCCAACATGTATGTCCAGTAAGGCTTTGCACTTACATCTAGCACATGCGAGGAACCAATCCAACATGCACATCCAGAAGGGCCCTGCACTTACATCTGACACATGCGAGGAACCAATCCAACATGCATGTTCAGAAGGGCGTGCACTCACATCTGACTTGGTAGGAACTAAATCCTACACCCTCACCAAAATGGCCCCCAGTCCCAGACTGAGCTACCTGGTAACTGACCAGGTGCCTCCATTTCCAGAATGGCAGTTGCCCTTACATCTATCCTACTCGACAGAATGGCCAGCACTCACATCTGACATGGGAGGAACCTAATCCTTTAGCCATGACAGAATGGTTCAACCCTTATATATGGCCTACTCATCAGAATGGCTCTCTCAGTCTTGGACTGAGTGTCCCTGGTAACTGACCAGGTGCCTCCAATCCCAGAATGGAAATCGGCACTCATATCTGACATGGAAGGAACAAATCCTCTCACCATGACAGAATGGATCAGCCCTTACATCTGACCATGGAAGGAGCCAATCCTCTCACCATGTCAGAATGGCTATGGGACTCATCACTTTCCATTACAGGAAACCTCGATCTGGAAAACACCAAGCTTCTCCTTGAAGTACTCGAACTTCACCCTAGCCAATGGCTTTGTCAATACATCAGCTATCTGGATTGTAAGGAGTGGACAACTCCCTCTTAATCCATAAGTCTTTGAATTCATTTGATGTGAATTCTCCACCATTATCTGATCGAAAGGTCTTGATCTTCTTTTCTGTGTGGTTCTCGATCAAGGCTTTGAATTCCTTGAACTTGTTGAACACTTCATCTTTGTTCTTCATGAAGTAAATCCATGTCTTCCTAGAAAAGTCATCAATAAAAGAAACATAGTACACATACCCGCTTAGTGAACTTGATGACATTGGACCGCATACATCGGATTGGATGATTTCCAAGATTCATTTTTCTTTGCTTTCACTACTTGGAAATGTCTTCTTTGTATTCTTCCCTTTCGCACATCCTTTTCATACCCCTTCATGTTTTGCTTGGATTTCTGGAAGACCTTCAACAACTTTGCTTGCAAGTGGTAGTGCTCTGTAATGCACATGTGCAAGCCTTCTATGCCATAGTTCATTTGGCTTTACTGTGTCATGGACCATAGCTTGTTCTAAATGGCCCTTTAGTTTGTATAAACCTCCTTCTTGTTCTCCAATCACTATTGCATCATCAATAGTATTTCCTCTTGGCCACATAATGACTTGACCATCTATGAATGCAACTCTCATGCCTTTTGCATCCAGTGCTGATATGGATAGAAGATTCTTCTTTAATCCTGGTACAAATAGAACATCCTTCATTTTTATAGACTTTCCAGAGTCTAGCTTGTCGGAGGATTCACCACTACCTTTTATTGGATATTGGTAGTCATCTCCTAGATTCACCTTATGGGGTGAGTTATGTTCGGATAGTTTCTCAAAGGATTCCTTGAAGCCTGTCATGTGCTTGGAAGCCCCAATGTCAATAAGCCAATATTTGCTCCCATGTGTGACAGTTCCCGTGAGAGCGGAAATCAGAACATATTCATCTTCGCTTGAAGAATATTCACTTTCTTGCTTTACTCTCTTCCTTGGAGGATCATCATCCCCAGCAGTGTGAGCATGATGTTTTATTTTGGAGTTCTTCTTCTTCTTGGACCCATTCTTATTCATAGGACAGTGTCTAGAAAAGTGCCCTATTTCATCACATGTATAACATCTGAGTTTAGATTAACCTTTCTGATGAGAATGCTTACCTTGGTGATGATGCTTTTCCCTTCTTCCTTTCTTTGAGTGTACTGTGAGGGCTTGATCTTCATTTCCCATCTTTTCTTCTCGAGCTACTATCTGAGATTCTTCTTGAGAACATTCTTCCCACAGTCTGTTGAACTTGACCAACTTATTCCTAGCACAAATTCCTTGGATGAAGGAATCCCATGACCTAGGAAAGCCATTCAATGTTGTCATCACAATCTCTGCATTCTCCACTTCTTCATCTACAACTTCTAGTTGTTCTTGTTATAATATAATCCGTCGGGATTATATATTGTAAATAAATAAATAAATAGTTAGCTGAAGAGTTACATAGGAAGGTGAAAAGGTTGATGAAGCTCAACCACCACATGTAACATATAAATGTATGCATTAGCCTATGAATATAATTGAATCGGGAGTTATACCTATCAGTGGTATCAGAGCTTGGCTGCCTGCCATAACTCCTTGCTGCATTTCAGTCCTGGCATTCTGCTTGCCAGTCCATTGCCAGATTGCCTGCTCCGTCAGTCTGCCATTTGCATGCGTTTCTCTTTGCCAGCCTATGCGCATTCATTTGTATGCATTATTCTCTTCTCATTTGCCAGACTGCTCTCTTCTTGACCTTCATTGAGGAATGATGTATGATATTGTCTGTTGGTTGCTGCATTGAGGAATGAATTATCGCTCATATGTTTGGCGTATACCTAACCCTAATTTTTTGACCTAATAGAGTGACTGCGATCTCCCATTGTATTCCATCTTTCTTTGCGACCTACTGAGTTTATTCCTCAACAATTTTCAAGGTTTCGAACCTTCCCACGGCCTCTCATAGCCTCCACGTGAAACCCTAATCCCGCGAGAAGTCTGGTGATTATTTTAAACTCTGCGTGAGTAACGACTGCTTTTTCATGATGAAAGTATGATTGTATGAGCCCGAGGTCCTCTAGACTACTCTACAACCCTCTTTGCATTGTGGTGATTGTTGCTGAGCAAAGTCTGGTGCGGTGAGCATGGAGCAGAGCTCTCTCAAAATCACGCGAAAGTTCTGATTGTAATCGCTTGAGGAAATCTTCCTCATACAACTATGTGTATGTCTTCCTGATCGCTTTGCGCTATGGTGCAGTCCTGTGTCCCAATATTTCTATAATCAACTTCTCATTTGTACCCCAACCTTCGAAGGCCTTCCTGAGGCGAAGACTACGTTGAAGACTACTGTGAAGATTGCATTGAGACTGCGTTGAGAAAGAATACGATGTGGAGCAAAGTCTGGTGCGGTGAGCGTGGATCGAACACGCGACCTTCAGCTGCGTGGAGGTAAAACGATTTATGTGCTTGAAGAGTGCTGCAATTTCTGTGCTTGGAAACCCTAATTTTTGCGGGTCGTCTCTTCATTCCTCATCGCTCCATTATATATTGACTCTGCTGCTGTTGAGAATGTCTTTATTTGATAATCATGGGTTTAAATAAAGTTTCAATATTTATGTGTGTGAAAGACCTTTCTTAGGTTGAGTAACTGTATCCACCCATTTTACATTTGCGTGGAGACTCAAATCACACGACTGTAAGATGAAAGTATGAGGTATGTGAAGATTGCTGCATCGTTGTGAATGTGTTGCTGTGAAGATTGAGCTGAATACCGATTGCTGTGGATTTGTAGAAGAATTTGAAATGACATAGATTCTAGTGAAAATTGAAGTCGAGCTGAGTATTATTGCCTCGGGCTCGTTGAAAACCAATGACTGATAGTTGATAGTTGTGGATCATTGAGAGGTCTCAACCTGCGTGAGACTCTACCATCATGGGAATGAGAGGAAACACTTTGAAATTAGAGTCCATTTGTTATCTGAATGATGGCATGATTGCACCCGAACACCATGCGTGAGCTGTGTTCTTCCAAGATTAGGAGCGTTGTGCATGAAGACCTGAAGACTGTTGCTGGTTGAGCGTTGTGCTGAAGGATGCATTGAAGACTGCCTGGTATAAAACCTATCTTTTATGCTGAAGAATAGTGTATGCTGACTGATATATTGTGACTGCTCTATATATGCTGCTTCTTGTTTCCTGAACTTGGCAAATGAGCTATGACTGCTACGTTTTACTTGTACACTTTGTTGTGTATTTAATGAGCTCATGATTGCTACTTGATACTGTGTGGAAGATATATGTTGTTACTGGCGTATATCGTATATTGGAGAACCCATTGAATGATACATGTTGCTGGTGTTTTGAGCTGTAAACCTAGACTGCTGCCACATCCACTTGAAGATTGAAGTTGTAACCACATTCTACGTGAAAGGAGATTGCTGAGACTGCCCAACTTATTGACAGCATATTTTTTGTGTCATTGTATCATTTTTAAAACTTGAAGTTGAAATATTAAGATTGTAACTCACCTTGGCAGAGACTGTAGACCTGCAAGGTTATTATTTTTCTATTTCTCTTTGTCATTATTGTAAATTACACTAACAATTGCAAAAGATGCAATCTATAGCATCCATTGTTGGTGATGTCCTCACTGGCAAGGAAACATATCCAAAATGGTCTAGAAAGATCAAGAAATCAAGCGAGCCTGTCGAATAATCCCTTGACTTTGTTCAGAAAACAAAGAATCGGTCCAAAGACCCTTCCAAGGGAGATTGCAGCAAGAGAGGACGAGGAAGAAGAAACTTCAGAGGCAGAGGGGGCAGAAACAAAAGATCAAATTTGCAGTGCAAGCGTTGTGTAAAGACTGGTCACACATCAGATCAGTGTTGGGCTTCATGGGACTCCATCAAAGACAAACATAACCAGAAGAAAGATGACCAAGATACTAGTAAATCTTCTGATTCTTGTATTGTTGCACATTGTAATCTTGGAATTAATGAAATCACTTCACTTTCATCTTACAAAGATTGTTGGCTGCTTGATACTGGTGCAACATCACACATGACATTTAGAAAAGACGGTTTTGAAGAACTTAATGAAACAATAGATGGCATAGTTTACTTTGCATATAAGTCAAGTCTTAAACCAAAGGGAATGGGCACCATTCGACTGAATATGCCTGGATTCCCTGATTTCTTGTTGAAGAACGTTCTTTATCTTCCAGAGTTGCAGAGAATCCTGTTGTCCTTGGTGGAGATTCAACAGTGAGTCCATTCCATCCACATGTTTGATGGAATCATAGAAATAAGAAAGTCCTCTGACAACCAAGTCATTATGACTGGATACGAAGATGGGAAGCTACTGAAGCTAAAGGGTTCATCTGCAAGAGTTCGGAACTATGCCTACCTCTCTCAGCATGGAGAAGGTAATTTGTCATCTAGTTCATTATGGCATGCAAGATTTGGTCATCTAAATTATAACAGTTTTCGTTTGTTGAGAAATAATGGTGTATTTGGTTTGCCCACCATTCCCAAAGAGAAGAACAAATGTGATGCATGTATATTAGGGAAACATAGTAAGCTTCCATTCCATGAATCTAATTTCAGAGCAAGTAGGAAATTAGAATTAGTGCATTCTGATTTATGTGGCCCAATGCCAACACCTTCAGCAAATGGGAATAAGTATTTTATGACATTTGTTGATGACTACTCAAGAATGTGTTGTATTTACTGTTTAAAAACAAAATCAGAAGCATTTCAAACATTCAAAGACTTTCATGCATTGATAGAAAAACAAGCACAATAAAAAATTGGTACACTTCGTACTGATAATGGGAAAGAATACACTTCAAATGCTTTTGAAGATTATCTTCGCCAACATGGAATTGCACATCAGACTATCGTTCCCTACAATCCTCAACAAAATGGTGTAGCAGAAAGAATGAATAGAACCATAATGAATATGGTTCGCTCAATGATGTTTTTCAAGAATGTAAAACTAATGTTTTGGGGTGATGCAGTAAAATGTGGAGCCTATTTGAGAAACAGAAGTCCCTCAAATGATCTTGATAACAAGACTCCACATGAAATGTGGTTTGGCCATCTCCCTTCAGTCAAGCATCTCATAGTTTTTGGTTCCACCTGTTATGCCTTGATTCCAA
>LPNX010069399.1:83377-118803 GCA_001517045.1 Pseudotsuga menziesii
AGCTTGGAAAATCCTAGTATGGCCTAAAACAAGTGCCTTGCGCATGGTATGAAAAGTTAACCGAGCATCTTTTGAAGTTAAATTTCGAACATTTTGATCTTGATGATGCAACACTATTTATAAAGAAAGTAGGAAGATCAGTTGTGTATCTTGTGGTGTATGTAGATGATATTTTGATGACAAGGAACAATCAGAGCTATATATCATCCATAAAGAAAGATTTGAAAAAGATCTTTGAAATGACAGATATGAGACATCTCCACTATTACTTAGGAATTGAAGTCACTCAACATCCTAAGTACATATTCTTATCTCATAAAAAATATGTTGAAGAACTACTAAACAAATTTTGCATGACAGAATGCAACCCTATATCTACTCCAATGGAACAGAAAATGAAGCTCACATCAAGCGAAGGAAAAGAATTTGAGGATGCGACCAAGTATCAACAACTTGTAGGAAGTCTTATCTACCTTACAACAACTACACCAGATATTTCTTATGTTGTTGGCATACTTTCAAGGTTTATGCATAAACCTTGTGAAGGACACTGGTCAGCTGCAAAGAGGGTTCGAAGATACTTGAAGGGGACTCAAGACATTGGACTCAAGTACTATAAAGTGGATGACTTCAAACTTATTGGGTACTCAGACTCAAATTTTGATGGGGATAAGGAGACAGGAGTATCAACTTCTGGATACACTATGAGTCTTGGATCAGCAGCTGTCTCATGGAGATCACGCAAACAGTCAGTTCCAGCAGATTCAACAACAGAAGCAGAATATGTGGCTGCAGTTGAAGCAATGAAAGAAATAGTTTGGCTCAGGAAGATACTTGAAGATTTGCAAGAAAAACAAGAAAATTCCACTCCATTATTGGTTGACAATACTTCTGCAATCAAGATGGCTAAGAATCCTAGATTCCATGATCGAACCAAACACATCAACACAAAGTATCATTTGATTCGACATCATGTAGAGGCCAAGACAGTCCATCTTCGACATTGTTCCACAAATGATCAAGTTGCAGACATCTTCACCAAAGCGCTTGGACGAGAAAAGTTTGAAAGATTCAGAAACATGCTCGGACTTACGAACACCCCTTCGGATTAAGAGGGGGATTGTTAGAATATAATCCGTCGGGATGATATATTGTAAATAAATAAATAAATAGTTAGCTGAACAGTTACATAGGAAGGTGAAAAGGTTGATGAAGCTCAACCACCACATGTAATATATAAATGTATGCATTAGCCATGAATAGAATTGAATCGGGAGTTATACCTATCAGTTCTTTGATCTGGGAGACCCTTGTAAAGTATGACTGGATGGTCTCCTCATTCTGGATCTTGACATTCTTCAACTGGTTCTTTAGAGTCATCTTTCGATTGATGTTCTTTCCTTCAAACAGTTTGGTTAGGGCATCAAACATAGTTTTAGGTGTCTTGAGAGATGACACCTGAGGGATAAGGTGATCCTTGATAGAATCAGCAATGATCCTCTTTGCCATAACAAACTTCTTCTTATGTAAGGCCTTGGCCTCATCTCCCTCTGGAACTAGAACCTCCGCTTGGATATAAGATTCCAACTCATTTTCTTCCAGGACCAAGGAGATCCTATACTTCTAGGCTCGAAAGTTATCAGCTCCCTCAAGCTTTTCATCAAGCTAGGTATGATGAGACATCTTAAACTGAGAAACTCAAATGGAAATACAAAATATTTTAGATCTTACCAAGTCAAGATGTCAGATCTTAAATTTGAGCTGAAATCCTGCAGAGCTGGTTCATGAGCAAATTAGGGTTTTGCTTTTCCGGAGTTCTGTCCACCCAAATGCCTTGAAATTTGTCCCTAACTTCGATTTTGGGGAGGAGATCAATCTAGGCCTGGGCTCACTAAAAAATTCCTCTTCTGTGAAAAGCCCTAATTTCCGGCAGTAGTGACAGGTCCAAAACTGAAAAACCTTAGAATTGGATTATGCTTCGATAGAAAGATGCACCCTAAGGAGGAGAGTTATTCCACCTTACTTTTGCTGAAAATCTGTTGAGAGAGACCCACAAACTAGGAAGCCCTAGTTCCCGCAGCTGCACAATTCCTTCTTCTTAGATTAGCTCTAATACCATGTTAGTTTTTCAACATTTAGCTAGCATATCATTTGGATCTTTAACTAAGAGAACAACAAGCACAACAATTAAACACAAGAGACAATGAACACAGTGTTTTTCCTCAGGGAAACCATAAATGGAGAAAACCCCGCAACTTCCTTTGAGATAGAATCAACACCAAAGTGAAACCCAAAAATAGTAAGACAATCTCCCAACAGCAGCAAGCCCTTTCCTCTAGCCCAAGTGTCTTTCTCTTCCTCAACTATGCGCTACACTTGAGTGTGTATGAGTTGTGTGCTAAATAGAGAGTCCAGCTCTCTATTTATACTAATCCCGACATGACTAAAACCCTACCAAGGCCGACCTCTACTAGGAGAGTCTAATAACACTAGTGCCCCGGAACTGCGGAGACTTTAACCCTTAGACAATCGGAGGGTTACCGACTATGACTTGACATGTCTTGTTTGCATTAGTGATTCTCCCGATTGAAACATCAGGGCATGACAACATGACTCAATTACATTATAGATACATCCCGGAATAAACATCGAGTTACAATACATAAGATACATAGATGAATACATTTCGATGTTACAAATATATCAACACATTCTCTCTACCTTTTGGTGATTTATTCAACACGATGACATCATATACAAATGCATATCCATTTATATATTTGCATGTAACAAGTGATCTCTTTTGTAGGGTATCCAACTCAAAGTCTCTCCAACGAACATCTGCCACTAGGTCCCACTCCCATATTTTCTCTGCACCGAGGGAGAGCGTCGTAATATTTTTTTTTGCTTGTCTTCTTCGAAACTTAACACTTTTGCGACTAAAGTTAACATTAGTGGAACTCCACCACATATTTCTATTATGTTGTTTATTTGGTTAGAATTTACTTTTCCGTGCACTTCACTTTTTACAAACTTTGTTTCGTCGTCCTTTGAAATGTTTTCCACGCTCTGAGTTTTAATAGAAGTTTTCCTTGGGCACGCTCTACCACATTTTAGTCACGAGCAAGTAAATCAATCTGAGAATATTGCAACCTAAAACTATAAATCCAACAATTTCAATTGAATTATAACTTTAAAAATTATAAAAATCACAAATCTTATAACTTTTAACTTAATTCCTAAACTTTCAATCCTCCCTAATATATCACAATATGATTTCAAGGGCTGGCACTGTAGTCCAATCGGTGAGGGACACTATTTGGTAACTCATCTGAGAATATTCGGTGTTCTAACATGTTCCTAACCATCTTACAATCTCTTATTCCTGATAATCTTACAATCTCTTAGCATTTGAACAATACTATTTTTCTTAGAGATATAAATGTAAAGAGTAAAGTTATTAAGGATTATTTGTAAAGGATTATTAAAGATCATACAACTTTTAGATTTGTTCAGAAATGTATTAATTTTTTTCATGATGAATATATCTTTTCCAAAAATATATTTACAAACAAGTAAATAGTTATAAAGAATGAATATTCTTAGATAACTTGTATAAGGTGAAAGTAAAAGCTTATTAAAGATGATTTAACTTGAACTGATTCAATAAAGTATTAACTCTTTTTAAATTAAATGATAAAAATATTTTTTTAAATATATTTATAATAAAGTAAATAGTTATTAAGAATAACATTATTATTTAGTTATACTTAACAAATATAACAATAGAATTTTTTTATTTCTAAATTGTACATAATAAAGGCTTGCTCTTTTAATGGTTTGGATAAATACGAGAGAATAGATAACAAAAGAATTATTAAACAATGAATGGTTATTAAGAATGATTTTACTCTTTAGCCATGATTATTATATTGTAATTTTTAAACAAAGGAAATGAACATCATTTCACAAGTTGTATAAACATGTGTATACTATTACATTTATTTTGAACAAGTAAATAATAATTAATTAGTTGAACTAAACTATTTTTTTTGTTTTAGTGTAGACAACTTAAAAACGTTTACAAGTTAACCAACTAATACAAGTAATCCATGATTCGATAAGGTTTATGTTATTTTTGTTGGGGTTAACTCTCACATTTACATTTGTGAACTTGTACTTGCTTCATTAGTACCAAAATCACATAGACTCTACAAATAATTAACCACGTATACACCATGTTTGCTTATTCTCATTGGTATGAAAGTATTGTCTCATGTCCATTAAGTTTGGAAACAAATTGACCTTGTAAAAACAACAACATAAATATTTTCCCTAGGAACAAGGCCCACTTCTAACAACTTCAACTTATCATTGTTTTCTTTTTGTTTTCTTTTAGAGTACACATTATATATAAAATAGTCATTGTCAGATGTGCCACATAGTTTTAACAAACAAAAAAATGCACCACCTCCTTTACAAAACACCAATTCAATTTTGGTTTTCTCTTTTCATCCATTTCACCCTCTAACAACAACTTATCGGCGTATCATTTCACTTATGATTGCACCAAGTTAGAAATTGAATTTGAAGATGTTAGAACATGTTGACAGGTAATAGACTTAAACAATCGTTCAAGGAGGTGTACTCTTCGAAAAATACAAAGGAGAAGAGGGGTGCAGATGGCATAGACGTGGTTTAACTGGGAAACCACTAACTAAGAGTCCAAATAGACAACCATGTGATCAACATCATGGGAGAAAGCTTTGGTCAATAACCCTATCACTGCATGAAATTCATCGATATTGTTGGTAGAGTGGCCTAGGAAAAATCCCCCTGAACTAACTAAGTCGTGGGCTTGGCAATAGAGTACCCAGGCTGCTGAAGCAAGATTCAAGGTATGGCGATTGGCGCCATCTACAAAACCATAGTAATGAGTCATCTACAAAGTGAAAACATAACATGAAATAAGTAGTGATAGATAAGATTCCAAAACCACACCAAAATAATCAAACCATACCAAAAGTCAAATATACCCAAATTAGGGAAAGGTATTCCATTGTAATCCACTAGTCCATAGGCCCATTTCTCTAAGACTTTACTTACGACATAGGGACTGTACCATATCGATTCAAGTTTTCCTTTCCCTAATTTGTCATGTTTTTTATCATATGTTAGAACAAGATCTCCTTTGTTAAAGGAACGAGGTTGAACTGACTTATCATATTGAGCCTTGATACGTTTTTATGCAACTCGTTGGCCAAAGTAGCATCTCATCATGTTTCGTCAAGGTTTGTTAGATAAAGGAATCATTCTTCCTCGGTTAAGGTATTAGGTAAAATCTCAACAACTAGTTTCAATGATGGAATTTCAATTTCAATAGGTAAAACAACTTCCAATCCATAGACTAATTGAAAAGGTGTGAAATTGGTTATTGTTTTTACAGAGGTTCTATAGGCCCATAGTGCTACTATCATAGTTAAGTGCTAATTTTATTAATGTTCCCCTACCCGTTGACACAAAATTAGTCAACAAAACTAGTCGATGGGGGTTCCCACTCTATCAACATTCAAACCACCACAATCTCCCTCAGCGCTAGACCAGACAGGTTTCATCCCATCCGAAAACACCTGCATAGTAGATGAAGTCTCACCCGAGATGTTCAAGGGAGGGCTATCGGAACCAAGTTTTCGCAGAAAGAGAGAGGACCATGTGCACCATACTTCATTGAATTGGTGCAACATTATTCATCAAATTTACTCATTCAGAACATACATTTACCGTATTCATCTCATTGTTCAACAGATCACACTATTATACCAAAATTGTAGATAAAACATTGATGCACAAATAGATCTAATAGAATAACATCATTTAAAGCAAAGAAACATCGCATCATTTACAAATCCATGTCGCAGATGCATAATGCGTTCATAATTGTATCATAGAAAACAGTAAGACATGAAAACATGAAAAACACAGTGATTCGACTCAACTTCCATCTTGTCATATTACTTTCGCATAAAACCGCAGATTCTTTCCCCAAAACAATTCAAAGATCAACAAGTGCTCTCCACAAAGATACTTTCAACATTGATAACTCAAGCATTCAAAAAGTTTCCTCACAAAAAGATGTCAAAGATTTTTCCAAAGGATAGATTTCTCCACACTTGCAATTCTACTTCTATTTATAGGATTGCACCTTTACATTCAAGGGTCCACTAACTAAATGCCTAACTACTTGGACCAAAATATACAAAATAATGACTCTATTCCACAAAATGCGGTTCAAAATTACAAAAATATATACAAAATAATCTAATGCCAGCTTGAGCGTTGTTCTTCCTCTTGCGCAACATATTTTGACCTTGCGCAACTAACTTGTCCCAAAACCCCTTCCCACAGGCCCCCAACCCACTCTTGTGGATCACCCTTAAGCCATGCTAACTGGAAATGGTGTACTCGGTAATATTCAACTTGAATTCCTCGTATTGTTGAGTAATCGCCTTAACTTTTTCTTTGAACCACTCAGCAATATTCTAGCTCGTCGTCAGATCATGTGTGACTGGGTGCTTAACCATCTTCTGAATGATCTCCTTCTTTCCTTCCTATGCTTCCTAGAGTGCAAAAACTGGCTTCACTGATAGTTGCGCTCTAACTTATTAGAACTCATCTAGCTGTGCATTGTGTTGTTGTTGCCTTTTTATTGCCTTCGCCACCCACTACTACATATGTTGATGTATTTGTAAATTCAGAATGTATCCACTTGTATATTTTATATTGTATTTTATTGTACCCCAACAGAGATGTTTGTTCCTCTGATCAGGAGAATCATTAATATAATAAAGTCATGTAAAGTCATAGAGGTTAACCCTCCTTCGTAATTCGGGGTAATAGTCCCCACATTTGAGGGGTACTAGGGTTATTAGACTCTCCTAGAGAGGTCGGCCCTGGTAAGTAATTGTCAAGCAGAAAACTAGTATAAATAGAGAGTGAGACTCTCTATTTGAAACACACATTCACTCAACTGTAGCGCATGACTGAGAGAAGAGGAGTTCGCATAAGTGAGAGAGAGAACAATTGTCAAAGATCATCTTTGTGTCTTTGGATTTTTCTTTTTCTATTAGTGCTCATTCTATATCTACGGAATTTGCAGGGTTTTTTCCTTTATGGTTTCCCTGAGGAAATATCTTTGTGTCTCTTGTCTCTTGTGATTATTGTTGTGCATGTTATTCTTTTAGATAAGATCCTAGATCATATTGATTAAATGATAAAAATATAACATGGTATCAGAGCTAACTTGAGAAGAAGACACTGTGTAGATGTAGAAGTTAGGGATTCTTAATTTTTGGGTCTCTCTCCATAGATCATCAAAAAAAGGAGGCTAGGATAACTCTCCATTGAAGGGCTCATCTTTCCGTCGAAGAATAATTTGATTCCGGGCATTTTCAGTTTTTTGACCTGTCACTGCTGCGGGAAATTAGGGATTTTCACAAAAGAGGATTTTTTCAATGAGCCCAACATATGATTTACCTCCTCCTCAAAATCAAAATTTGGAGACCAAGATCGATATTTTTGGTTGGGTAAAACTCTGGGAAAGTCAAACCCTAATTTGACCCTCGACCAAGAAACCCTAAAAGACTAAAACTAGTCATTTTGGTGCATTCACTATATCTCGAGATTGGAGAAGGATCAGGAGCCGAAACCTTTATAGGCCGAAGATAAATTCTCGATACACCCTGTGTAAAATTTTCAGCCTCAGATTAGCTATAATCATGGGAGATATGATTCCTTGAAATCAGGGTTCCATCCTCGCCCTGAATTCATCCGTAAACAAGACACCTAGGGAACATAGCTATATCTCGGGCTACGAAGGTCCAAATGAAAATTTGCAAGATGTTCCATATAGGACACAAACTGTACATTTTGTAAAAGTTTCAGACCCTGAAGTTGAAACAGTGACATGTGGAAGTATGTACAAGTTCACTATGTTGAATAGTTTTGAAATAAGTCACCTTGGGAAAACTCTCATAAGTCCCAACTGGTGAAACCAATTCTACTCAAACTTGCAGTGTTGGAAAGAGGATAGACGTGGATACCTCAGTGCAAAGTTTTAGACACAGAGGTGGAGTACATTTGGATATATTGTAGAAACAGTATCAGGAAATTCTATAGAAGAAATTGAAGAAAACTAGGGCATCAAATATTTTGCAGTTCTGATCATAGTTTTGGGAAAATGAGTATGCTGCTCAACTTGCCTTGAGGAGGATAATATTTCTATCCAATCAAATATGAAAGATTCCAATTTTTGAAAATTAGGGTTTCTCTAACAAACCCTAGATCAGCCAGATCTGGAACCAGGATGAACACCTCAAATCGATAAGATCTAATCTTTTTTTATTTACATTTGAGGTTCTCATTTAAAAATGACCTATCACACTAGCTTGATGAAAATATTGGGAAAGCTGAAAAATTCCAACTATGAAAGTATAGGGCCTCCATGATCCTTGAAGAAATTGACTTGGATCAGTTCTAAAAGCCAGAGGGAGATGTGGCTAATGCTAGATCTAAGAGAATCACTGCAGATTCTATTACAAATCATCTCTCATGTGTCATCCCTGAAGACAACAAAAGGAAGTGTTCAATGATATGATGAAACAATCGAAGATGAATAATATATTGTTATAACCACCTTGAATGGCCTTCCAGGATCATGAGATTCATTCATTTAAGGAATGTTTTTCGGAAGGAAGTGATTACCTTCAGCAGAATCTGGGAAGAGCGCACACAAGAAGAAGCTCAACTCATAATAAGAGAAGAGAAGATGGGAGCAATTGAAGATAAAGCTATCACAGTTCAAAGAAGATCCCTCAAGCGATGAGGAATATGAAGGACTCAATTCTTGAAGAACCTCTTATCCATATTAGCATTTGGATCAGAAATGATGATGTTATGGATGAAGAATATGATGAAGCTGAAGGCTCAAGAAGGATTCTACCCATGAAACAAATAAAGAAAAGTATTTGAATTGTATTTTCCTATATATCTAGTTGTTTATATGACATTGTTTAATTGTAGAATGTTTGCATTAATGATAGTATACTACTAATATGTATGTGATTGGTAAGTAGCTCATAGTGCTATACAAATATCCATTGATACTTATCTATAATGAAAACTCTTTGCTCACATATTGGATTAGTGCACAATCTCAATGATGTCATGGTAGAGATGGAAGGCATCTAGAAAGTTTCTATGAGATATGGATGAATGTTGTATTGGCTAAAATAGTTGCATCATTATATCTTTATGCATAATAATTTTCCATTATAAATATGCATTATGAAATCTTTCTAACCATACAACTGTTGCATTTGACTTTTAGGAAAGATCATGTAAAATCACCTCCAAGAAAAGAAGGATGAGACTTGTTCCAAAGAATAAGTGACTACAGTTCAAGATTCAATCTAATAATCCAAAATGAAGAATGATGACTAGAATGCGATGTCGAATACTTGAAGGGAAGTACGTAGTATCTTCCATATGGAACTACAATATCCAACATGCAGTAGACATCAACATCATGGGATACAAGGAAAGATTCATAGCACGAGGCTTCTCGTAGAAAGAAGGCATAGACTATGAAGAGACATTTGCAGCCATTGGGAGTTGAGAAACATGACAAGAAGACTCATGTGTGCAAATTAAATAAGGCCTTGTATGAGCTCAGAAGGAACCCATGGGATAACGCACAAATGAGGAGTCTGGATATCACCTAGAGTAATGAATATCTTAACCTTTTCTACAAGAATGAAGATGAAAGCCTATAGAGGATGAAAATCTCACAGATGGGTGCGAGAAGAACTTTTTGAAAAGGGTTGAATCTTGGTATCCAGTGACCCTAGATGGATACATAGAATATTAGTAGCAGAGGAAGCTACTTGTCACTCTAGTACAGAATGTTTCAATGCATAGAGTACAAAAGGTAGAGGGAGAATGATGTTTAGCTTTAGACAGGGTGACTATAGAAGATCCTGAGGTTCGACATGATATGACGAGATGGACAGCTTACTGATGGCTCTAGGCTTTACTAAGAGTAAAGTGGATTCCAACCTTTACTTCAAGGTTGAAGGTGGAAGACCAGTGATGCTCTTGTTATATGGTGATGACTTGTTCCTAACGGGAAAAGAGGAACTCATTAAAGTTATAAGAAGGAGACTTGTTGGCGAGTTCAAGATAAAGGATTTGGATATGATGCACTACTTTCTAGGCATGGAGGTGTGGCAGAGTGCGGATGTAATCTCCCTTGGACCATTAGAGGAAATTTCAACTCAAAATGGACCTCCTAAGAAAAATAATAAAATAATAGTTAAAATAATAAAATAATATTTATTAATTTTGGAGGAAGAAAAGAAAAAACTAATTTTTTTGTTCATATTTTTGACATATCTCCCTGTGATTTTACTCAAATTTCGATCGGGAGAGATCCCTAGATTCGAAATTAAATTCTGCATCCAACGTGATGATGATGTCATCATCATGTTTTTTCAGGTATTTCTTGTTTTTAGGGTAGTGGGGTTTGTCAAAAGTATGCCAAGTGGGTACTCGTTGGATGTGGAATTTAATTTCGCATCCAGGGAGCTCTCCCAATCAAAATTTGAGTAAAAACAAAGGGAGATATGTCGAAAATACGAACAAAAAAAGTAGTTTTTTATGATACCTATCCCCAAATTTATATTAAAAATTCGTTTAAGACCTATACGGAATTTCAAATTTAAATCAATTTCATTGGATAACACATGATGACATGGAATTTGAATTAAGGTTAAAAGGACCATTTTGAGTTGCAATTTCCTCTAATGAAGGGAAGCATGCAGTGCAGATCTCGAAGAGGTTCAACATGATGGACTGCAAGGACATGGCCACACCTATGGCATCGAACCTGAAGCTATTAATTGATGCTTCATCAGATATGATTGATGCCACGATGTATCATCAGATGATTTGTTCCTTGATGTACATAACAAATACGAGACCAGATATTTGCTTTGTTGTGAATACATTGAGCCAGTTCCTGTCAAATCCGAGACATTTTCACGTGATTGATGAAAAGCATATTCTGAGGTACCTGAAGGGTACAATTGACTATGGGCTGAAGTATGAGTCAAATAAGAAGATTAACCTGGAGGGTTAAGCAGATTTGGATTGGGTAAGCAGTGCCATTAATAGGAGGAGCACTTTGGGGTGCTGCTTCAGTATGGGATCAGGTGTGATCTCTTAGTTTATCAGGAAGCACTTCTACGTAGCATTGAGTACAACCAAGGTAAAATATGTTTCCACTTGCTCGACTACTCAGGAGAGAGGAGCAGTGAAGCTCCATTTTGTGATCCAGATCGAGATCTCTCGAAAGAGGGAGTTCTAGCATAGCCGGTGAGACAAGCTGTCTGAGCATAAAATCTTGACGAAGCTCGTAGGTTTCTCAGGCGTAAACAGTCTTGTAGGTTGTCCTTGGATGTAATCAGTCTAGGCTAAGCTCGCAGGTTATCCTTGGATGTAATCATCCCTAATGTGATTCTATACTATAAATGGCTAGAGTGAAGTTTGAGTACTTCAGGGAGAAACTTGGTGTTCTCTAAATCGAGGTTCATTCCAAAGGGAAGGGATGAGTCCGAAAGCCTTTATGATATGGTAGTAGGATTGGTTCCTCCCATGGTCATATGTAAGTGCCACGCCTTTTTGACATTGTGGGAGGATTGGTTCCTCCCATGGTCATATATAAGTGTTGTGCCTTTCTCACATGGTGGAAGGATTGGTTCCTCCCATGGTCACATGTAAGTGTTGTGCCTTTCTGACATGGCAGCAGGATTGGTTCCTCCCATGGTCAGATGTAAGTGTTGTGCCTTTTTGACATGGTGGTAGGATTGGTTCTTCCCATGGTTAGATTTAAGTGTTGTGCCTTTCTGACATGGTGGCAGGATTGGTTCCTTCCATGGTAAGATGTACATGTTGTTCCTTTCTGACATGGTGGAAGGATTGACTCCTCCCATGGTCAGATGTAAGTGTTGTGACTTTCTAACATGGTGGAAAGATTGGTTCCTCCCATGGTTAGATTTAAGTGTTGTGACTTTCCGACATGGCGGCAGGATTGGTTCCTCTCATGGTCAAATGTAAGTGTCATTCCTTTGTGACATGGTGGCAGGATTTGCTCTTCCCATGGTCAGATATAAGTGTTGTGCCTTTCTGACATGGTGGAAGGATTGGTTCCTCCCATGGTTATATATAAGTGTTGAATATGTGAATACCTACATGGAGGCTAGGCCTACATCCAGCAAGGCTGGCTCTGTAGAACTTCCTATGACGAGTAGAATTGAGAGATAACACCATTTTCTCTAGATAGCAGGAGCATTGATTATGATGATGATTTAGTGATGATGATTATCCATATTTGATGATGATACAATGATGAAGACATTTGTTGATGAATTGTGTCAGGAGAATACCTTCCTAGTTAAGAGGGATTGTTGATGTATTTGTAACTTCGAAATGTATTCACTTGTATATTTTATATTGTATTTTACTGTACCCCGACGGAGATTTTTTTTCCTCCGATCGGGAGAATCATTAATATAATAAAGTCATGTAAATTCATAAATGTTAACCCTCCTTTGTAATTCAGGGAAATATTCCCCATAGTTGAGGGGTACTAGGGTTATTAGAATCTCCTAGTGAGGTCATCCCTCGAAGTAATTGTCAAGTGGAAAACTAGTATAAATAGAGAGTGAGACTTTCTATTTGAAACACAGACTCAATCAACTATAGCACATGAGTAAGATAAGAGGAGCTCGCAAAAGTGAGCGAGAGAAAAACTATCGAAGATCATCTTTGTGTCTTTGGATTTTACTTTTTCTATTGGTGAGCACTCTATCTCTGAGGAAGTTGCAGGGTTTTCTCCTTTATGGTTTCCCCAAGGAAAAATCTTTGTGTCTCTTGTCTCTTGTGATTATTATTGTGCATGTTATTCTCTAAGATAAGATCCTGGATCATATTGATTAAATGATAAAAATATAACAAAATCTCCTTTAGGTCCTGTTGCAGCTGCAACATTTTCCCAAAATTCAAAAATTTTTGGGACCCTCCTTTTATGTCTTTTTGCTCAGCTCCTTCGTTTTGTTTGATGTTTGTGAAAATATTTACTTTTATGCCAGCCATGTTTTACCATTTGAATTTATTTTGCCTTGCTATCAGAAGTGTTTTAGACTTTTGAGTCAGGAGTCTTGTTATCTGCATGCCCGCCGTTGTGGAAAAGAATAGGACATCAAGTCTGATTCAAGTGATTTTGGTCTTTGTTGCGTTTTTATTGATCGACAGCTGTATTAAGATCCCGTCGGAACGTTTGTCCCTACGTTTTCCGCAGTTGTGAAGTTCCCCAATGATTGCATTAACTTTTTCCAATCCTATCGTTTTGATTCGCAAGTCCTTAGTTTTTTTCATCTTTTTCCGTTGCGGCTTTGGAAAGCACTATCTTTTCGGTGTAGTTTGATTTTGTTTTCCACTTGGTCGATATTTTTGTCACTTGAGTCATGTTTGTTTTTACTCCGATTTTTGATGGTCTGCGGAACTCGTTTCCTTTATGGTTTCCACTGTGGCGGCTCTTCAACCAACTATTGGTCCGAGGCCTTAGCTTAGCAAGCTCCGATGTGAAGTTTATTTGTCTCTCCTACCAATGCCATTGTGGGTGTCCTGACTATTTCATCATCCACCATTGCAGAGGTGATACTGACAAGATCGTCGATCCCGTAGTCGTTCCGCCTCCCAATGGTTATATTTTTCCCACCGATTATGGTTGACCGAGGCGTATATATTGGGGCCAGGGTGTTTTTTTTTAATTGTTATTTTGTGATTACCCCGTGCTGTTGTTATTGCTCGAGCATACCAATGCATTCACTGTCGGTACCTTCACTCCTAGGTGGCTCCACCATGGAGGTTTACGTGTTTTTCTCCACCAGTCGCACAGCATAGTGCCATGTAGGCCCTTATGCTCGTTTTACCTTTTCGTTCGATTGGTCAAACTGTTTTTGTTGTCCTTGGTCAATTCGTTGCCTCTGCGGTTAGTGGTTACCTAGGTTTTCCATCTCGACATGTATGTATATTCTAGGTAAATGGTCTAGCGGTTCGGTGGGGGGTGTTTGTCATTTTGCGTGATGATTTCTTCCACGACCGTTATGGGTTTGCAGCCCCCACTTGACTGCTGGGGAAACCGATGCAGACAGTCGTTATGTTGTCCACACCAATATCCTCTAGTCTGCGAGTGGCCGTCCAGGGAGACCGTTTCATTAGTTTTCTTTCGAGATTCCGAGGTTTTGGTTCCACAGTTTGGTCGCCCTCATTTGGTAAACCAGGGTCGCGATGTTGAAGTTACTCCCCGCTTAGGATGAGACTATTCAAACTCGAGTATGAACCCCGAACAAATTTAGGGATTCAGAATGCAATATATGCGGATTTTGATGCGAGGAGCAGTTTCCTCTTATGTTTTCTTTGAGCTTACAACGAGTTAAGCACACTATCACAATGTAGTATCCTTCACTTAGGATTAGGCACATATTTTCCTTGGAAAGATTTAGTTCATAGCATCGAGAGGGGGTTTTGAGACTGTTTTCTGCTTCAACATTAGGAGGGAGATATTCATCGTTTTAGAAAGGCCATGTTATTCTAAGTTGATTCTGCAAATGTTGGTCATGAGCTGGTTTTAGCCTTGTGGGCAGATTAATTTTATGCGAGAACATCTGGTTTTTTAGCATTGTTTGTTTATTTTTCATAGCTGCACTCATGTTTAGCATAGGCGAGGTATAATGCTTATACAGTTTGCCTCCATTTTTGAATGTTATCTAGGAATGACCCAACAGAACCTAAAATATTTTGTATATGACAAGGAAATTCTTCAGAATCCGAGATGTCTAAATAGTAGAAGAAGAAGGATCCCGTAGTAGAAGAGGAACCCGAAGTTGAAATTATCACCAGAGTTGGGTACACCTACGAGGATACCAAATGCATAGTTGGTATGGAACCCGAATACAAATGGGGGGAAATCTATAGATTAATCACACATCGAGAGGTACCTGACACCGGTTTTGAGGAGGAAACCATTTATGCAAACATAAAAATATCTGCATTGATGAGAGTTGCTACCAAACTTGAGCTTTTTCCATGCTCAGAGGTGATTGGGTGGATTCTGCCCAGGGCAGATGTAACCACCATTATTTTGGAAAATGTTGATAAACAGGGTTATGCTGCCTATATCCCTGGGTATGTATCACTAGCCTACCACTTACCAGAATCACAAGTATACTTGACTGAAGGATGGTTAAAGGCAATTAAGCTGGACCTAGTCAAGACACTGAAGAGAATGTTGGTGCCTAGAAAGAACTTTAGGACTAGGCCATCCATGGAATATGATACTGCCACTCTAAGAACCCCTTATAGGTCCATTTCCCTAATGCTGAACAGGATTTTCAGGAGGGCCCACGATAAAAGCTTCAAGTTGGAGTGCGTGCCTATCATATTCTATGTTGCAACACAGGGGACAGTGTTCAATTGGGCAAACATTGTGTCCAACAACCTCTCAGCCTGCATTGCTTCAGCATTAGGAGGGGTGTCCTAGAAGAGATCAGAGTTCTATATGAGCTCTATACTGATTGATTGCATACTATGCACTCAACCTTTCCCAAACCTAAGGTGTATCTGGGATCGAGAGAGAACACCAGTCTACTCAGCTTACAAGCCACTTTGGGCACACAAGTACCATAGTCACTATAGAGAAGTGTGTGAGCACTTCATCATGCCATTATATACATTTATTTTCTTGAAAGAGTGCAACTGCATGTCGGAGGAAGCATTGCAGGTGATTGAGGAATATGCAGACTACTACTTAACGGAGGATGGATTGTATTTCAGAATGTATGGATGCTCCATAGCACCCTCACTACTGCCAAAATATGCCATTGAGTATATAGTCCACAAAGAGGCAGTTAGGCAAGTCTTTTTAGATGGCAAAGGGAGCTTTTTATTCGAACATAAGAAAGCGGCTTACCCTCCTTTACCATTCAGGTTGGGAAGCTATAAATTCACAAGGGTGAAGAAAGCTGAGGAATTTGTGGAGGAATTGGGGAAATAAATTTCCACAGGAATGATTCCCGGAATAAAGTGGCAGAGCACTGCAAGGAAGCAAATGTACATTTTGAATACACAAGCCACTGGGATAGAGAGGAATCCATTTTCCATAGTGCACAAAATATAACGGCCTTAAGAAGAAGGTTTAAAAAGAAAATTACCCCTAAAGGCGGGAAAGGACAGGATGAGCAAGAGAAGGAAGAGAAGGAAGAGGCTAGAGAAAGAGATGAAGATGCTAGGAGACTAGCATAGGAAGCCGAAAGTTGGCTCAAAGGTGGATACATTGATCCATGCTTCTAAGGACAATGTGGATCGGATATTGACTGATCTTGAATAGTCAAAGAAGTTTGTTGCCCAGCTAAAAGACACCCTGATAAGAGAGAGAGAGGAAAGCAGCAGCTTGAAAAGAAAGTTTGAAGACATACAACATGAAATAAAGTCTTCAAAAGCCGAGCTCCAGTTCCTCCAAGTTGAGAAGAGATCTCTGGAGGTTGCCCAAGGAAGTTTGGAGAAATTGTAGCAGGAATTTCAAGGGTTAAGGACAAAAAAAGAGCAGCTTCTAGGTAAGATAGGGGAATTGGAGCTACAGAAAGCTACCTTGGAGGAATCTGAAAGGAAATCTCAAGGGCAGACTGCAAAGCTGAAAGAACAGGTTTCCTTTTTAACAGCAGCTCTAGAAGAGGCCAAGGAATAGCAGGTCAATCTTCAGCCTTTCCAGGAGCATGTTTTAGCACAAAGGAGCAAGATGCACCAACTACAAGTAGCCATAGAGGAAGAAAGGTAGATAATCGACTGGAAGAGATTTTGGAAACCTCTTCATATTTTGTAGACAGATCACAGGACATCTTAGAAGTCCTGACAGGAAGGATGGCGAGATTAGAAACGAATGAAGAAACCCCTGTAGATCTACCATCAAAAGATCAACAATCTCTGAGGCAAGACTACGATTTACTAGAGTTTTCCATAAACACAGCCGAAGAATTCAAGAAGACTGTCAAGAAGACAAAGGGGGCTTGTGCAGAGTTCTTCAGGAGAATTTTGATTACTTATAATCATTTCCAGGTTGAGGCTGAGCAGAGAATGGATACCTTTCTAGACCACAGCCTGTTTTTGGAGATGTTGCAAAGAAGATATCGGGAGGATAAACAAAGGATACAGGACATCAAAGCCCTAGACAGGCAGACCCTAAGGAATGAATTAGCTCATTTCGTGGTTAGTGTGCAGTTGCTTGAAAACCAACTTCGCCTGAGCACAGCCAGAATAGAATTAATAAGAAATCAAGCTGCTAAATTTGAAATAAACATTCATTTCTTAGAACCTTCTGAGTTGGAAAGTATTGCCTCAAAGGCTTCAGTGTGGAAAAAGTTCTTGAATAGTCAAGCGAGACCCTCCTCATAAGCACTTTATTTTATTGTAATATATTGTAAATTCTGTAAGCACTTAATGAGAGAAAAGTGTGGGAGGTGAAGAGTTGGGGAAGCCCAAGAGTCATTCGTGGGCAGCCCAACAATTTTGTTCTTTTTGTATAAATATAGAAGATTTATATAAGAGAGGGACTTTTTCCCAGTTAGATTTGTGAAGACATATTGTAAGAAGAACTATTTCCTTTTGCAATAAATAATTACAGTTTGCCTGTTGGAGAAAGCTAGGTGGAATGTTTGAATGTTGTGCTATGGATTTGTTGAAGGGGAACTATTTCATTTTCAGCTTTGTGTCCATTAACTATGAGATTGTTCTAACTCTTTGAACCTATGTTCTTGTATGAATGTTCTCTAGTTTATTTTATGAAAATTTCCACTATGAGTAATGAATTTTGTTCATAAACAATTGGCTATCTGGTTGTTCAAATATCTTTAAATGTTCATGTGTTTTGAAAGAAGTATCAGCTATCTGTGATTTTTCATATTGCATGTACAAAATACATTACTCATTAATAAATGATAATCTTGCTCCCTAGGGATAGGTTAGGTATTTAGTTTTAATTCCTTGTTGTGTATGATTTAGATGCAAGAGAGTCTAAGACGAGAGGTAAGAACCTGCACATCACATTGTGACCACTCCTTGCATTCTTAATCAATCTGCATTTTAGATAGGCACTTGTACATGATACTTAAAACTAAAAACACAAAAATATACACGGTGGACAGGGCCGCAACCGGTAAAACCTTTATTTTTGTTACTTGACCTATGGTATTTGGACCACAAACCGGATGGATTCCCTACACCAAACAGTCACAGGCTAGTTGGGAACATTGACTAGGGAGAATCCCTTGCTGTTGTTGCTTGCGAATTTCCAGGCCTCAACAGGTCCGCTGACTTAGCGATCTGAACCATCATCGGCATAGCTCTCACTGATGTCTTCAATGTTTTCAACTTCCCATTTGCTTCCTGCAACTATGTGGTCAGATGCACCAACTTCTCGTCATGCACTACACTTCCCCAAAACTGCATAGTCGCATCCGTTACTTTCTTTTCCTCTTTCTCCATCTCATGGAGTTGTGTCGCTAACTCTTCTATGGAATCCTTTCTTTCTGCTATCTGCTCTGGTGGTGTGTCTAGGTCCACGAAAGCCTCCAAAATGTTATTATCATGCTGCAATTTCATAATGACAATTCTGATTATTTGCACTCTTACAACTGCATCCAGCTCCACGGTGCTCTCGTATACGTGCCGACAGGAATCCGAAATTGCCTCTTCTATCCTAACTCTGCTATCCCAAAGTTGTGTCTTTTTGACTACTAGTTGATCCTATTCCTTTTTCAGCTCTGTGGTCTCTTTGGTGCTCTTCATCCTCAACTCTTCTTGTGCTTTCTACAGCACTTCGATTTCCTACGCTTTTTCTTCCATCAACCTCTCCTTTGCTTGCTTCAATTCCTCAACCTAATTTTTGGCCTCGGTTTCTTTCTCTTGCCACTGCAAGAAACAGTCACCAATCTCTTTTTGTTTGTTGGACAACTCCTAGTTGGAGACTCTTGCATGTGCACCAACTTCTGTGTGGCCAGCGCGTTGATGTCGAGAGATACGTTATGTAACTGCTATAGTGAGGCGTTCAAATCCTCATTGCTGGTCTCAATCATAATCGAGGTAATTTGAACATTTTGATCTCGTGGCACAATGTTGATTGAGCCAAAATCCTGCACATTCACCCCTTCGGGTGCTCTCTTCAAAACAACATCATACAAAGAATCAAGCTTTGTTCTTACCTCCATAAACCCATCTTATGTTCATTTCTTCATTTCCTTTGCTGGCATGTTTGTGGCATCTGCAGCCTCCTTGATGAGCCTATTAAACTGCGCCTCCATGCCTGGTGGTGTACCATTACTTGTGCCCTGCTCCATGTGTCTCTTTGTCCTTAACTCATTACACATGCATTTTTCTTCTGAGTTCATTGGTGTCTTCGATGACTCTTGGTATGACTCATGATCACTCTGCTGGTCGCTCTTATGCATGGGATCAATAGGTGCATCCATTGGAGGTCATGTTGATACTTCTTTCGTGCTAACTCGTTCTCTCCAAGAAACAAGCTAGTCATTAACCATCGCCTCCAACTATGCATCTGATAATTTATATGGCATCAATATCCATTGCCTATCCAGGTCACGTCCCGCTTGGGCATGAATAGCATGTGGACCAATTTCAAATCGAGAAACCCTCTAATACTTCACTGCAGCTTCCTTAGATAACCGAGGAAATTTCACAGCTACTTCCTATAGCTCTTCGCAGTAGATCCAAAACTGCACTATGAAATATTTCATCCTATCCACTTCCTTTACCCACCAGAGGTTCTAGTAGCATGCTCCTTGATAGACTTCCACTACCTTCACTGCCATACATTGATGGTCATCTAGCTCTATCCAAGCCACAAGCACGATCAATATTAAAAACCAACTAGATGTAAATGGTCGTTCTCCTGCCTGTATCGCCACTGCGTCATTTTCCAACTCGTTCAAAATGACCATTTCATCTGTACACCTGCCACACATTGCTCTGCGCATGTGATGACCCTTGAGTTACACTGAATGGGGCAGTTTTTCCTAATCACTTTATTGGCCAAAATCCTTGTGCTAATATGCACCACCTATTCATTTATATTAATGATGCAATAAGCTCTCCCATCACGTTCAAACCCATAGATCTTCTTCAACCTCGTCGCAAGCTTCCTGTCATTATCCCTGCCTCTAAAATACTGCGAGGGATCTGCCCATCCTTAAGCAGCCCCGTGATGTCTGAAACCAAGCCTACTGTGATTGCGACTGGTTTTTCCAACCACAATGTCCCTCCATGAAAACATGCCAAAATATGATTTGCGCAAGCATTTTCCTCATTTAACCACCCAAAGTGTGGCATGTTAATCAACCCTAACAATCCAGCTCTATCCAGCCCGTGCTCCCAGTAATGCGAAATATGCTCTATCGGCCCACCTCCTAACGCGGTCATCGGGATGCAGGGATCCTTTGTAACATCCTGTAGTGCGAGCAAGTGTTGGTCATCGTACTTCATATGCATCAGTGTAGGAAAAATATCTGCAGTGCATACCATCCCTTGTGGTATCTCTAGCATCCTTACTTGGTACTTATGATTTTTGGTGAGATTTCTGGGCTGCGCACCAGGCCGATTGGGAGGTATATAGCTAGGGGTGTCTTTAACAGACACCTCTACCCAAGCCACTAACTCCACAGCCCCTGATATTTATGGCTCCCTCTGTGTAGTTTCCTCTTTGTGCGCCCTTGTGGACATTCTATTTTGTGTCTTCTTCAGTGCTGAAGAGCTAGGATTCTAGCCCTTCCTCTTCTTCTTCGGCACCGATGATGATCTTATCGGCATACTAGAGACTTCCT
This sequence comes from Pseudotsuga menziesii, assembly GCA_001517045.1. NCBI lineage: Eukaryota > Viridiplantae > Streptophyta > Pinopsida > Pinales > Pinaceae > Pseudotsuga > Pseudotsuga menziesii. The sequence continues at coordinate 104,383 of LPNX010069399.1, forward strand.
CCTCGATTATAACTGGACCACATGGTGATTCTCTCCCAATTGAAACCTCAACCATGATTGGATCACTCTGCATGCTGTAGCAATGCCCCTCAATGCTCAACAATCGCTCACCCATACTTCACTGCTCTACTCACAATAACTCTGCTATGCAACTCCACTCAATCTTGCACAATGGTAAATTTCGACAACTCTCATCCCACTCTTATAGTATCAATTTTATCACACCTTCATCATGACCAAATCAACTCCAATCATCATGACCAAATCCTTCATTAACGACTCGAATTTGCCAGCGATTATGTCAATCCAATGGTCAAATCAACTTTAAATACACGTCGCTTCAATGAGTGCCACTAGTTAACCACTTTAATTGTCTTCATTAATTGCTTATTTTACTATGTGTGCATCCCTGCGGCTGTCGTAGCATGCTTTCCTAATTGTGCTACTGACTCCTACTCTTGGGCAACCACTTCCTCCTGGTGCGCCACCTCTCTATCTATCCTACTTCTCTCTTTTTTACTTTTTATTTTATTTTATTTTTCATTGCGTGGTGACTCAAGAATCATGGGGTTCTAGACTCGTTCAATATGGCTTCATCTTGCTACCATTTATTAGCTTAGGTAGTGTCTCCCCATCTAACTGCTATTGTTGAACTGCTCCTCTAGAAGTAATGGAATTAACCAATGCATCTATAACTTACCTAGATGTTTGGCGAACTTGTTTTCATACATCAACACCAGGTCTCCTTGATAAAACTGCTTGTGTTTAATATGTTGACCATGCCAATATTTTTGGTGATCCTTCTCAATGTGTTGGTGAAAAACTGCAATGAAGGGATCCTCCTCAAGTTGTAGGATTTGCACCAAGTGTTCTTCTATCGAAGCTTCATCATCCATTCCTATTGTTGCTTCTATGCACAAACTTGGAACAATGTATTCCATAGGAATAACTGCCTCTTTCCTATACACCCAATTGAATGGTGTCTGCGCTGTCAATATTTTACAAGTGGTGCGATATTCGCACAAGACCGTTGGAATCTCTAAATCCCAATCATCATGGTTCGCATTACATACCTTTGTAAGCACAATTTCTAATACTTTGTTGAATTCCTTTATCGTCCCATTCGCTTGTGCACGATACAGTGTGTTGTTCTTATGATGCATCTGCAGTTATTCTATCAATGTGCTAATTGTGCGATTGATGAAGTGAATCCCCTGGTCACTCATCAATATCCTTGGGAATCCAAACCGAGTAACAATGTTGTCAAATATAAAAAAAATTGTTGTCACAGTGGTGCAATCCAAAACGTGTGCAGCCTCTTTCCACCTTGTCAAATAGTCTATTTCTTTGATTATATATTGTGCACCAATTCTCTTCCTAGGTGGATTGATTGGTCCCACAAAATCCACTGCATGTTTATCGAATGGTTGCAGCATCACCTGAGGCACTAATGGAATCCCATTCCTCCTGGATGGTTTCCCCGTCCTCTGACAGACATCGTAAGTCTGCGCATAGTCCGTTGCATCATTATGAAGAGTGGGCCACCAAAGCCCTACATGGAGCACCTTCCAAGCGATATCAAAACCTCCATAGTGTCCACCAATGACTCCCGCATGTGCCTCTGCCAATATCCTCCCCTATTCATGTGGTAGGACACAACGCATAAAATCTCATTTGGTCCTAGCTTATACAGTTTCCCAACAATCGACTGAAATTACGCAGCCTTAACCACCAAATTCTTCTTCTGACTTATGGTCATCTCCTGTGGTGTAGTCCCTATCGCTAACAACTAAATTATCTGCTCACAATAGTCATCTACCATATCGAATCTGACTAGTTTCATGTCTAGAAACCTGTCCTTAAAGTTTGTCAGATCCTCACCTATATCAATTCGGGGTAAATAATCTGGGCCCGTATTTAAGCGACCTGGATTCACAATTATCTCAATGTCAAATTCCTAAAAGAGAAGTAACCACCAGCATATTTTCCCCCCCAACATAGGCTTATTGACCAAGTATTTAAAAGTAGAGTGGTCCATGAACATCATGAAATGACCTCCTAATAAGTAATGCCTAAAATTTTGTAGCGCATATACCATCACCAGACCTTCCCTCTCTGTAGTTGTGTAATTTTTCTATGAAGACGAAATCTTCCAACTAGCGAAAGTGATCAGGTGATCAAGATCTCCTTCACCTGGTTGCGCAAGCACCACCCCTAGTGCAACTGATGATGCATCCACATGCACATGAAACTGCTTGTTCCAATATGGAAAAAAAGTATAGGCACAAAGCCATCTTGGCCTTAAACGTGTCAAATCTTCCTTGACATTCCTAACTCCATGCAAATACTGCATGACATGTTCCCTCCCATCTACCTGAAAGGGAAAGCAACCATAATGCTATCGAATCCAAGAAATTTAAATCCCATGAACATACACATGATAAAAATGCATTGAACTTAAAAATACATAGATGCATAAATTATTAACATATAGCGGAAGCAAAATTCATTCATTCACAGCATTTAACATGTTCATATAAATTCATAAATGCATATACAGTTGCAAAGATAAAATAGACAAGAATACTTATCTTGAAAGAAGCTCGCCCCGCAACAAGCTACGTTGTTGCAACGTTCCACCCAACCATAGGCCAATGTGCTCATCAATCTCTCAGCAACACTACCACCCTCGATTTGGGCATGATTCTGACAAGGAATAAAAGAAACTAGCAGACTCACACATAGCCAAGGATTTATCAAAATTCAGGAAAGCCAACACAATTGGGTTTATCAGGATAAAAATGAGCTAGAAAGGTTGACTCCTAAGCTAGTGAGCTCAACCATAGAGTTGTGGACACCTACACCAGATCTAGCCTGGTTTCTAAAACATCTACACACCCAACACTAGGAAGCATCACCTTCTTTGCTACACAATCCATAAGGCTATGCCTTCTCTTCCAGCGCTATTCAAGGCATGCAAAGAAGAAATCCATCCCCCTAGCTCTATCTATGAGGTTCCTTCTCATACTCGGTTTATCAAGCTAGTCATACCACATTTCCCCTCCCAAAGTAGTTCATACCAAACAGCAGTAACATACACAACGATTGCAAGTTTTGGGCATGATGAAAAATGACTTGGGAACCAAAAATTAATTTGTAGATGGGGGAAAACAACCTTGGGAGAGCAATTCGATTTCTAGAAACATTCTATGGATTCATCTGGGAAAAAATGACTCCCTCATTCCCTAAATTTGTGTATTTGTCCCCCTATTGGTTGTGAAACACTGAAAACATGAAATTGCCAACCGTGGGAATGTAGAAACAACACAAAAAATGCCCAACACGGATCCCAGCCACTGAATTTTAACAAAACCACTTCCCATCCATGGGAAAAATGAATATCATAGCAAAAACGTCCATGGATAATTCCCAGGAGCTCCAAAAACACAAGGAAGAAAAAAACGTGGATGCATGAAGGAATGGGTGTAAAAAATGGGCATTTACTTGGCTCATAAATCAAAGCACGTTTTTCCAAAAATTGTTGCTCTTCCCAATTCAAATTTTGACCCCCATACCTTGGCCATCCCATGCAATAACTAACTCACACTAGTACAAAAGCGCGAATTTTTCCACGGAGGTTTTCCACGTTTCTTACTTTTTGGTGTAAAATCCGATGTAACAGGAATGAGGCATCGTTGTATCCACGCCTAGCCGTCATTGTATCCATGCCTGGACTTATAGATGTCATTGTATCCATGCTTGGACTCTTAGCCATTGCTGTATCCACGCCTAGCCGTCGCTGTATCCACACTTGGACTCTTAGCCGTTGCTGTATCCACGCCTGGACTCTTGGACTTAAGTACTTGTTTTGACAAATATAGCAAAAATTTAAGAAATACATAAGAACTTAAGTACTTTCTTTGACATATATAGCAAAACCATGGTTTGTAGGAAAAATTATAATGAATGTGATAACTGGAAAAACAAAGCGTAATCCTCAACACTAGATAGTGTCTTGCTTATGGTCTCAAAGTTGGGCATTTTAACAACTACAATATAACTATGAAATGTAAAAAATAGTATATGAATGGGATAATTGAAGAAAAAAGGTGTAATCCTCCAGACCAATACATACAATTATATATCAATAAACTATAAACATTCTAAATACAAATAGATTTGGAAAATGATAAATAAGAAGTGGACAATGGATATCACTTCTTGTTTCATTGTGATGCATACAACTATATTAGGGGAAGAACATAACTACAAATCAGTGATTGGGAGACAACATTTTAAGAGGACCAAGTAGACAACAAACAATCCGTAAGAATGTGCATGCTAGACAAGCTACTAAAAGTTGCTAAAGGTGGCATAATACTTTTGGCATAGGGGTAGGGTTGGAATTTCAGATCTAGTCTATCTATCAAATTTCACTGTTTTAACTATTTTCTAAGACATTTTCAACATTTTAAAGAATAAGTATGAAACAAATCAGGTCTTAAGTTGTGATTTAATAAAAAAGAAATACTCTTTAGAGTTCACAAACGACACAAACTACCCTTATCACAAACCCCCAATATCATTGAATCGGTCCATGGTGATCACGGGAATCCAATTTGAAATTAATGGTTTCCCTCCATAGTTACCCACTACCCATTTTTTTATTTTGTATCTGAAAACTAATACAAAAAATGAGAAATGGACCCACGAAGAGAAGTGGTATTTCTCCTCAGAACAAAGTTCCTTAATAATACATTGCGAACAGCAACGAAGGATAAGGATGGATATGGAAGCTTTGGGCAGGAAGTTGGGTCTTGCAGAGAACAAAACATCCATTAGAAAAGCCGAGGAGTTGAGGCGCCTTAGCAATGTGCATTTTGATTCATCGACATTTGGTGTGGTATGTCAATCCAAAGAATCCTCTCAGGTTTATAGCAGTACTTTAATTTTTGCATTGTATTTTGTATATAGAAGACAAAAGGGACCTTGATTCCTTGTTTTTGTTCACAGGGCGAGGTCTGCAAATCTGTGCTCTGCTTTGAGATAGCCACTACCAAGTGAATCTCTAAATCTTTCCTTATAAAAGCTTTGTTCTCTTCTGATAAATGCCAAACTAGGTTTTATACCCAACTAGCTTTTATATTCTATCCAGATTTTTCAATACATATCAATAGATCTATATGGAGTTCATTGCTTGGAATTGCTTGTGGGTTTCTTATTTCTTACTGCACTGAGAGAAGCGAGGTGTTTGGGTTGGGGTGGGCGTGATCTTTCCTTCACACTATGCTCTTTGTATAATGTTTTAAGCTGAGAGAGTATATCTAGAATGATATTTGCCAGCTGTGATAGCTCTCCTATATGGCCAAAATGAACATTATGGTGTAGATTTCCTCTTTATAACCCTTCATCAGGTCATTCTCCGTGTGTCCCGAGTTGGTTTCAAATTGATATCAGTTTATCACTAGGATTTCTGCCCTTGATGTTATCACAGCAAACTATACTTCCTTAACACATGAAATAAACAGCACAGAAATTTGGGTTGAAACAAAATATAGCAGGTTTTGGGAGGTCATTCTCATCAGATCTCTTTCATAGGTGCTAGTAGTTGGGATCCCTGATTCCTTGCAACCTTTCAAACATTACAGCAGATAAACAACAAGGTTTTGAGGAGGGAGTCTACAGGAGGTTCTCCCTTTATGTAGTTATATTACCTTTGAAGGAGATGTAAATAAAACCAGCACTGGAGGTGACCGTTTGGCAGTTCTATTTGTTGTGATTTGGCCAGCACGCATCCTATAGGAAATTAGAGGCTTGGAGGGTTATAAAAATGAACCAATGAATAGTGGGCCTTACCCTTAGCAAAGAGACAAATTTGACATTAACTGTGTGCTTGACAACCTACTGACTAAATACATTTCGATGCATATATAGTCATGAGTTTTATTGTGAATGACAAGATAGGATCCAATGATGAAATATCTAAAAAGATTACATCCTTTGGAAAACTATACGAATGGCAGCATATAAGAAAAGACCCATCCTGAAAATCCACATCAGCAGTGCAATAAATATTACGCTAGGTCAACTTATTGGATGCTCAAGACGGCAACATGGACATCTTTGGCATTGAAGTGAACTTTTGCGATGCTGCAAACTCCGACAGCGAGGTTTTATGGCTTCTAGATATGCTGGATTGGAAGCAGATAAAAAGATTAGTGGATGGAAACTACTTCACTTTCCAGACACTCAAATAGTAAAAGTTAAGTGTTCATTCGAATATGGCTGTTGATAAAAGATGTCATGCAATTTCATCTTATGCTAGTAAGTTTCATCTTTGGTCGCAATGTTGCTATCTAAAAATTTCATCTTATGCTAGTAAGTTTCATCTTTTCCTAGTTGCTATCTAAAAATTACATCTTGAAGCTGTACAGGTCACACAGCATGGGGCCATAGCATGCGAATGATTTCATTAGTCAGTGTTGAGAATTTGTCTGTCTATATGCAACAATTAGGAGGAGAACCTTTTGCTGTATAATAATCCAGATATCCATATAGAATCTTCAACATAGCGAATGAGTTTCATTAGTCAATGTTGAGAATTTGTCCGTCTATATGCAACAATTAGGAGGAGAACCTTTTGTTGTATAATCATCCAGATATCCATATAGAATCTTCAACATAGTGGATTTATGTTTTGCTGGATAAGCCCATGGATATGAATATGACTGTAATGCCAACACATTTTATAGTTAGTGTAACTTGGCTTAGGGTTAGCATTAGACTAGCTTTTCAAAATTTCTCAATCTTTATTAAGCATAGATAAATTCCACATCGTATATAAAGACATATAAAGACATACACTGTGATGAGTTTGCCATCACAATTAATATAAAACAACACACCATAGAAAAAAAAAATGATACTGATAATCATAAAAATATGAAATTCACATTATCTTAACCTATACTTTGAACTCCCATATACCTTATTAAACTTTGAAATATACTTCGATAAATGCTCAAAACACTTATAAGCCATCTTCCTTAAAGGCGCTTAACTTTAAACTTCTAGGAACTGACCTCGTTATGTTACCAACTTGTCATACGAAAGTGGCTCTTATTCGTGGCATTTCAAATTCAAATACTTAAATGCAGTGCCACCACATTTATTTTGAATCAAATCAAGGACCACCCCATTCAGGCCCGTCAATGAAGAGGAGGAGCTCACCAAACGCACAGAGCAGATGAGTATTTCGCAAAAACAGGAACAACAGGACTCTGATTTAGCCATTGTTGTGGCTCTGGCCATGGCGCCCGATGACGATGATTTTTAGTGCCCTATCCCAACATTTTCAATCAATCAAGACGCCATCCTCAAATCATACAAAAGGCCCAAAATGGCCACAACAGAGAAGCCACACAGCTGATCCAGTTCAAATCCTCTGAAATCCTTGAATACCCATCAACATACCAGAAGGAAAGGCAAGCAGAAGTTCATAGAAGGCAAGGAGAATGCAAAAGAGGCTCACCCAGTTCAAGACATTACTAATGTTTCTGTCAAATCCCATGAAACAAACGAGAACACAACGATCAATACACCATATCTGGATAAGAATAGTATACATAATGATAAGGGGGAATTTTTAAGGAAAGATGCTGGCAAGGGAATGTCAATTGAGAGCAGGTTGCTCTACAGAGGAAGAGACCATGGGATAGAAATGGGCACATCATTACCCTTAACTGAAAAAGATGCCAATTTTCCAATTGTTGAACCAGGGACCCACTTGAATGATTTAGTCGAAGAAGGCCTGGAATATCTGAGTTTTGAACCAGGGATTCGGATAAATGATTTAGTTGAAGAAGGCCTGGAATCTCTGATTTTTGAACCAGGGACTCAGCTGAATGCTCTGATGCAGCTATGCTGCAATACCAAAAAAACACAAGAAGCAGGCAATGTTTTGGATGATAATGGTAGTGAAAATATGGAATTTGAGGGGTGCCGCAGTGAAGGAGAGGAAGAAGACATCATGAGTCTGATGACTCAAGCCAGTAGTCTATATGGAATCCCTGAGAATGATTCATGTAATCAGGGTAGCAGTCCTTCCAGACTAAAAAATAATGATTACTGCCATGAAAATGATCTGAGTAAGGCCAGTACTCCATGTATAATCCCTACAAATGATTTGGGTCTGGCCAATACTGCATGTATAATTCCTAAAACTGGTTTGGCTCAGGACAGTGCTCCTTGTAGAAGTTCAGTTGATGATTTGGGGCGGATTGACGGGCCTTGTGGAATTCTTCATGAAGATCTAGGTTATCAAAACAGTGTTGTCCTGGCTAGTAGTACATCTAATATCTTTGATAGTGATTTGGGTCAGGCTAATAGTTCGTGCGGAATCTCTAACTATGATTTGGGTCGTCAGCAAAATTTGGATCAGGTCGGCACCTCATGTGCATCTCAAATAATAGCGTGGGCGGTGTACATTTTTCAAATCAGAGACAGCTGCTAGTGCATTGCCCTGTCTGTGGAATGGAAATTACTCATCTGAATGACCAAGAGCATGAAGCACATACAAATGATTGCCTCAACAAGGATGAATTTCAGACAGTAAGTTTATTCCTCGCTCAACGGGATGCATCTAAATGCTGTCTGATTTATCATTTATTCTTGATGTAGATTGAATTTAGGGTTTGTACAGTTTAAATTGCAAAATTTTCTTTGGAATTACTTCAAGAATTACTTCTCAAGGTGTTGCATCACAAATATCCAATTTCCTTAGTCTTAGTGCCAGGTCTGGGGGTATCTTTTCCACCAAAATTGTCTGGAACTTGCATTTGATTTCATCAGTTTGAAATTCATGCCTGCTATATGGGTGGGGCAAACCGCACTGAGAATGGAACCCTTAAACTTGTTAACCTCACCAATGAACCGACGATGAATGCTGAAGTTTTTATCAAGGAGGAGATTGATTGGGATTCTCTTCAGTGGCTAACAGAAGAGGTACTTTATTGTTTTCCAAATTCATGGCTATTCTTTTTTCCACAGTTTATCTCTCATTGCAACATCTTACTATCACTTATGTTCCTAGATTTTGTGACCCCTTATTATCTTGGTACTTTGTCATACTTGATATCTCAACATGCGAAGGGCATCAACACGGAATGCAGAGTCTAGATAAGGCATTTTATATAAAGATATGCATGTAGTTTAGATAAGGCAATTGATGTATCATGATTCTTCTCAATGCTAGTTAGAAGAGATTACTTTTGTTGACAACGCTGCCTTACATAAGCTATTTAATATGACAGGACCTTAATTTTCTAGGTATTACTGCTCTTGGTCCAAGGAGAAAGATTGTGCATGCACTGCATGAATTAAGAAAAGGAAACAGTAATTCAACAGAGGCCAATACAAACATTTCTAAAGCAGTAGAAAATGTGGATGATAAATCCCAGCTCGGAGAATCAGGGAACAAACTGATTACTAAGTTTTTCCACAACCCGTCGGGTGTTGCCACGAGACAAGTTGGTTTCCATGTTGAGACACATCAACAAGAAGACAGAACTACTATGATCACTGGCAAGAAAAGAACTAGAAATAAGACTCGTCCTAGTGCTGCAACACTCACTGGCATCCCGGAATGGCTATGTATTCCAGGAACACCATTTCGAGTGGTATGCTTTTCATCCATTATTGTCTTTTTACTAATTTTATGTTGCAGTTGCTTTCTTCATCATAATCATTGGATCATAGTTGGATCATAATGGAAAAGCTTAAAATGACCAAATCTTTACAACCTGATCTTACAACATTGAATCTTCATACTTAGACCATATTTAAAACAATGCATTTGTTGCATTTAAATTGAGTTCTTCCTATTGAAGGGGCCATATGTAGAGTTACCTCATATTTGTACTCAAATTCTTCTATATGTATCTTTGTGCCACTCATCTATGTTTTCTCAATAAATGGGCACTGATAAATACTAACAGAAATTGCTGTACATTATCAGATTTAAAGAAGTGAAAGGTAGCTATATTTAGATTATGCCTGAAACTATTATAGGCTTTTATTCCCTACTAATAGATATAAGTCCATGGGAAAAATAAAAATTCCTTCATATTTTGCAGCGATCAATGAGTTCATCTCTAGGGGTCAATGTCAATGATCATGTTATCTTACAGATTCTTGCATAAATAAGACTATAAGGAATTAGAATTTGAGAAACCAAATTGTGAGCTTTATTGCAATGTTTTTGAGGGGAGAAAGCATTGTAGATGTGTTTACCTAACTTTTGGAAGTGATTGTATTGCTTAATACCTGAAATACCTTTGAACCAAAGAACCTGAAGGTGTTCGGATAACTATAAGGAAGTAAGTCCCTATCATTGATCAAACTTCCTCTCACTTCTGAATTGGTGCATGCTAATTCAAGGGGGGTCTCTCTAGATGATTTGAGGCTTCAACTTTGAATTCCTAGGGGACAATAACATCTCAAACCTTCAATGTAACTTGCTATTCTGCAATAAAAAACTCAAAATCTGCACTTTTTCTCTTTAAGTCAATAATAATAAACATCAGATTTGTGATTAGATATGTCAAAATAACACAAAAATTCATAAACATGTGATAATCTCCCTTTATTGTGATGGAAAACTCATCACAGTATATGTCTTTATATATGATGTGGAATTTATCTGTGATGAGTTTTCCTTATCGAACATTAAGTTGAAAAACCCATTGGAGTACTACAATTTTTGGATTTGTACCATCTCCATGTTCTTGTCCATGTTAAGCCAGTGCTGCACAGTTATTTGTTCACATTCAAGAAGCATTAAGGCGTCAGTATAAAATTATAAATTAATTTAAGCTCTAAATTCATGTTGTTGGACCAGGGATTTGTGCTTGAGGATGCAACTGGATTTTCTATAAATGGTGACATTGATGTGCATACAGTTGTTGCTGCTTCTTTGCCTGTCTCACATCCAATCTTTTCACCTCAAAGACTTCTAGACATGTCAGACAAATGGAAAGCTCCACCTTTTCCAGAAGGTCCTATGGATCTTTTCATTGGGATACTCTCTGCAGGAAACCACTTTGCAGATCGGATGGTTGTCAGAAAGACATGGATGTAGTCTAAAGTTGTTAGATCATCAAAAGTTGTGGCCCGTTTCTTTGTTGCCTTGGTATGTTGCACTGTACACTGCTTTCTGCTAGATTATTCTTTAAAAGAGTTGATAGGGAAATGAAATGATGAAATTAATTGTATCATTAGAACTGCACTGGACATCAATGTAATTAAGAGGAAATATTATGACATAGGGGCATAGGATATCATATATCATCAGAGAAGATAATGACCTTCATATGGTGTATAAGATCCAAGACCAAGAGAACATGGAATATTCATCTAAGTCTAATACTAACAAATGGGGAACCTTACTGACAATAACCTTTTTAAATGAACGAATGATAGGTAGAGAGGATTCAAAGAATGCCATAGAGAGATTTTCAAATAGGCATCTTTCTTGCTTCTATACTGGAATGCTTCCTGTCACTTCTTTTTTCTATTTTTTTAAGTCGTTACAATTCTGTCTATCCTCTAATATTTCCAATTGAGGAGAGGTTGCTGTCATTTAGCTGACATGCTATTACATCAAGGCTAGGCTGCTTACAGAATGCAACTAGCTAATACAACAGGCACCTTGTAGTGGGCTGTGGAACGTGTCAGCTTGGGACAATTATAGAGTAATGGGGTCATAACAGGAAGATCTCTCTTTTTGCTTATTGACTAAAATTGAAAACCAACATGCCAAACCTAGTAGGAATTTTGATCATTTTGTATTGTTAACACACTCGAGGAAACTGTTTTTTTGTGACATTGAGTTGTTTTCTACTTTGCAATTGGACTAGAGGCCAAACACTAAATTTTCTCCACCATTACAGAATGCAAGGAAGGAAGTCGATTATTGACACAATCTATGCTAACTGAACACATGGAATTGACCATTAGTTAAAATCTATGTATTTGTCAATCACAGAGTGAGTAATGGGGTCATAACAGGAAGACCTGTTTTTTAGCTTATTGACTAAAATTAAAAACCAACATGCCAAACCTAGTAGGAATTTTGATCATATTGTATTATTATTGTTTTTGAGGAAACTGTTTCTTGTGACATTGGGTTGTTTTCAACTTTGCAATTGAACTAGAGACCAAACACTAAATCTCGTCCATCATTACAGAATGCAAGGAAGGAAGTCAACATACAATTAAAGAAGGAAGCAGATTTTTATGGTGATATGGTAATTGTGCCATTCATGGACAATTATGAGCTCGTAGTTTTCAAGACTCTTGCAATATGTGATTATGGTGTAAGTGATTTTCCTAGTTGTGGTGACCTTTCTATTGTTGTATTGTTTCAAATTACATTCTCTTCCCAAATGCATAGCCATAATTAATGCTATAAAAAATTGAGCTGCTGTTATTCATTCCTATTTAATTCAAAGTCGTAAATTGCCTTCTTTTTAAGTTTGTCAGTTGAGATTTCCAATTGCGTGCAGGTTCAGAGATTAGCTGCCAAATATATTATGAAATGTGATGATGATAAATTTGTAAGAATTGATGCTGTACTGAAGGAAGTCAATAGATTGTCTCATGGACAACCTCTGTACATTGGCAACCTAAATTATTTTCACAAGCCCCTCAGGGTAGGGAAATGGGATGTCACGTATGAGGTATAAAGTTGTTTTTAAATGATCCTATGTTTGGTTATCAAATATGTTCTGAAGATTCAGGTGTTTCTTGAGTAGTTATATAAAATTGTAGGTCTCTGTCTGCACTTCAGAGAATTTATATATTAGAGTTTTTCTTAGTGGTAGCCTATCGTCTTCCCTAATCAAACTTACAACCAATCTTAAAAGAAGAGAAATTTTGTAACACACAGATAATGGGAAATGATGCAACCCAACACACGATACATTAGTATGAGAGCTACATGTCAAAGACCACCTACAGGCAGGTGTTTTGGTTTTGGCAGAGGAGATATTATGACTGCACATAGAATTAAAAAAATGCTAGCAATAACAACAACCACAACCAACAAAAAACAAAATCACCACAGCTTGTAAACTCAAGCAGTCTTTCCTACTCGCCATATACTCTTACAACAGAGACAGAACTACTTTGCATAAATGTTTGAAAACAAAACAGTCATAAAGCTGATTAGAGGAGGATCTAAATAAAGATGTTGTAGAGGATGACATTTAGGAGTATTTGTTTGATGAACTCTATCGGCAAGCAGTAGGAGAGGTAATACCCTCCCCAATAACTGCAATTGGGTGGTATGATTATTAAAACCCAGTGTAGGAAAGAGATCAGCCATTGCATGCTCTTCTGTGACTCCCTCATTCACATTTATAACACTGGAGGACAACTTACATTGCTGAGGGTAGAAAAAATATTCTCTGCCATTTTGATTTTTTCAAATGCATTTGAAGAATGAAAAGCCATGAGAAGAACTTCCAAATGAAATAGGGATGGAAGACTTGCACAAACTTCTTGGATATTTAAGCACCCTGAATATTTAAGCACCCTAAATATGTAGCTTGCACTTGGCTTTGCTATCATGCTTTTTCAGTGTAGCCATTTAGGAACTCGTTGACTGTAAACTTAACCTTCATGCTAATTGTGAGTTCTATTCTCAAAAATGAATTTCACTGGCGTTGTTCATTTGACTGAGAAAATCATGTTCTTGTTTGTTTACAGCCTGGGCCAAGAGACTTCCTTATTCACTGTTTCATTAAGCGGGACAGAGCTACATCTACCTATTATTTGTACTTGGGTTTGACTGCAAGTAAGTCCTGTAATGGGATACTGCTGTTGATCAGAAAAAATGGCTCTCTCTAACTGTACCACTGATGATCTCTGGAAAGTATGGTCAATATATCTGGGACTGGCACTGTCTGGAAGATGATATAGGTAAAATCAATGCACATTGTCAAAGGATAATTATGATCAATTATGTGTTGGCTAAAGATAATGGTTTTGTATATAAGGGTTTGATAAATCCATATGCATGGTTGTTATGTGATGTGTCTGTAGTCACAGTGAATAGAATATTTTGTCAAGTTCTGGTCCCTGCTATCTGCATCTGGTTTCACTAGCTTATGTATGAAGCAACCAGACATTGTGATAGGCATGTACATGTTGAATGTATATCATCTTCTGAGACCATATAGTGTTTGGCAGACACACGATAAAGACTCCCAAAAATAGATAAGATATATCAAAGGAACAGTTGAGCTTTCTGCTCTTGGCTATGAATTTTCCTTTTTGGAGTACTTACAGTTCTAAAAGTTGCAGACTTGTAATGACTGAGAAGATGGAAATTACACTTAGACATTTAGACAAGGTACTAAC
>LPNX010069399.1:119709-135012 GCA_001517045.1 Pseudotsuga menziesii
GAGAGAGTGCACCCTCTTTAAAGGAAATGGATGACAGAGAATGCTAGGATTGCAAAGCTACTGCGGGCCATTCAATCACAATATTAACCACATCAGTTTCTCCCATTTGCCTTCAATGTACAGCACAACTTCCAACTAACATTAGGAATAGACTTATGTTCAAATAAACCCACCCATTAAAATTGTAAAAAAAGTATACTCGTTAATTTTCTAAGCAAAACCACATGAATGCCACAAAGAAGAATATTAGTCTTTAGACATACATTGCAGCAAGTACAGTTCATATAATGATAAACACATCAACCAAGAAGAAATCACAATAAACCCAAAAATGACAACTCCTTATGAGTCTTAGCCAAGTTGCATTCCCACATGTCTGAACTTTGAAGAGATTAAAACTAGGAAAGAATTCCCAAGATTCATAACCCATCCTACAGTGTCTCCCAATCATGATCAGCAACAAACTGACAGGTACATTCCATTCCATACCAAGGCCATAACAAAGAGGTTTATGGAAAGAGATAAGAGAGCCTAAAGTATTTCAAAAAGTGGCTAGATCGTGCAGAGGCTTATTGTGCAGAGGCTTAGGTGAAAATTGCTTTGGATTATCAACGGTTTTCAACAAGTGCACTTGTTTCCCTGCTAGTTCTCTCTTATTACATGACCAATCTATCTGCCCGTCGTAGGTATAGCATCCTTGTCGCTATTCCTGGTGTTTGCATTCTTTTTTTTTTTTAAACTTATACAAAGCGTGGATATAGCGATGGCAAGGCGTGGATACAGCGACGACCAGGCGTGGATACAGTGACAGCAAGGCATGGATACAGAGACGGCCAGGAGTGGATATAGCGACGGCTAGGCGTGGATATAGCGACGGCTTAGACATCTAACGAAATATAGAACATTGTCGCTCTTGCAATGAAAATTAGGGGTCGTCTCTATTGCGACGAAATTGTTTCCATGGAAAAAAAACACTTAGATGTGGCAATATCCACACTTTTCCGTGGATATTTCCATGTTTTGCCGTGGCAAAATTGATCACTTGTACTAGTGTCAACTAATTTTCGGCATAATTAAATGATTGGGCACAAGAGACAAAATGGGTAGTTGATAGTTTGATGGGTTCTCCTTTTGAAATTTGGCTTTTCCCCATTGGCCCAAAGGTTTGAATACCCTCCCACCCCTTATCCTTAGGAAATCATGCCACCATCTCTTTTAAATGTTTCATTTACATAGCTAGTTGTGGGTATTTTAATTAAATTGCATATTTACATGGTGTCCAAAATTCTAGCATTTCAGCTAGCACGAAATACCATCGACATTGATTTTAATCGCCAAAACATAATACGCTAAATCAATGGTGGGGATTTTTCCTTTAGATTCACACCATGATTAATTACAATATTTACATCA
The DNA here is from genome assembly GCA_001517045.1 of Pseudotsuga menziesii. Taxonomy (NCBI): domain Eukaryota; kingdom Viridiplantae; phylum Streptophyta; class Pinopsida; order Pinales; family Pinaceae; genus Pseudotsuga; species Pseudotsuga menziesii. Next base: position 121,123 of record LPNX010069399.1, read on the forward strand.
TATACATTTTTCATGCAAACAAGGTCAAAACTGGTGTGTTACATCGTATCTTTCTTCAACAACTTTTCCATAGGAGTTGTGATCACAGCATAACCTCATATGAACTTGTGATAATATCCCGTGTGTCCCAGTGTCACTCTAAGCATCTTCAAATTTGTAAGCGGCAGTAAACTCCAAATAAATGCAATTTTTGTGGGATCAACAAACAGTACTATTGCAGCCGCAACTATTCTCCCCTAATTTCTTGAATTTTGGGTCCCTCCTTATCATTCAAAGTTGTTTTGATCTTGTTAGGTCTTGCTTTAACTTGGATTGATCCTGAATATTACATTACGTTTGTTTTTAGAAGTCGTTTGTGTTAAATATTTTGTGCAGGTCGCTGAATTGATTTTTGGACTGCTAGCCAAGGACTCGTCAGACCAGTCACTCTTGAATAAACCATTCGTGGATTTCAAGTTTTCATACACTTTAAGTTTTCTCGTGATTTGGTGTCTTTCTTTGATAGATCGAAAGCTTTAATCTTTTTCTCTTCCGCCGTTGCGGCTGCCAAAGCAGTTTAGCGTTCGAAGTGCAAAGTGTTCCGGCTTTCGATTAGGAGTTTTCCCGCAAAAGGTCACATGTCTTAGTCTTTTTCCCTTCCGCCATTGCGGCTACCAAAGTGGTTTGGCTTCCAATGCCCAAACCTGTCCCACGTCCGATCGAGACCTTTCCCGCCCATGTCAAGTATCTCTGGCCTTCTCTTTTTCGTCGTTGTGGCTGGGAAAGTCCTTTAGCTTCCGAAGTCAAAAGTCATTTGACATCCGATTTAAAGTCTCTAGCCCAAGTTTTCCCATCACTGTAGCTCTTTTCTTTCCTGCCGTTGCAGCCAGGGAAGTCTTTCCGTGTCCGATGCCAAAGTTGTCCAACGTCCTATTTGTATTTTTCCCACTCGGGGCTCAGTCAAAGTTCTTTCCAGTTCAAGAGATGCACCTGGCTGTTTTCTTGTGGGTTCTTTTCAGGTGGATAACTCTAATGTCTAAAACGCTTGTCCAACGAATAATGCACAGTAATTGATTGCAGGTGAAGCTCAATACAGGCGAGGTCGTAAGGAAAAGACAAATCAAAAGCAACAAGAAAGACGCAGATCTGAAAGGACTAGCAATTATTCAAGCTAATCACGAAAATATGAAGAGAAGATGAAATGCTCATGGAAAATAAAATGGGAAGACAAAACGGACCAGAGGAATCTGAAACGTTCGAGGGACTGGAACGCCATTCATTTGGAGGAGAACCCAAGCGGTTTGCTGGGCAGTTTAAATGTTGAAAAGATAGAATTTGGAAGGGACTTTTTCCCTGAATTTTTTTTTTAAACCATCTATTGTAAGAGGAACTATTTCATTTTACAAGCAGAAACTGCAAATTTTTTGCATGCTGGAAGAAGTGCAATGTGGAATGCATCAAATGTAATTAAGTGAGCAATGTTGAAGGGGAACTAATTCGTTTTCAGCTATGTCTCACTAACTGTGAGATTGTTCTAATTTACTGAGCCTATGTTCTTGTTGGAATGTTCTTCGGTTGATTTTATGATGTTTTCCACCGTGCGTAATAAATGTTGTTCATAAACAATTAGCTATCTGGTTGTTGAAACATATGTAATTTTTCATGTGTTTTGAAGGAAGTGTCAGCTATCTGTATCTTTTCATAATGCATGTACCGAATGTATTACTCACCATTGAAAGATAACCTTGCTCCCTATGGATAGATTAGGTAGCTAGTTTATTTTCTTGTTGTATGTGATTATGCTGCTTGCGAGCCTAAGACGAGAGGTAAGAACCTGCACATCACATTGTGACAGTTCCTTGCATCCAGATCACCCTGCATTTAGTTAGGCATTTGCATTTCATATCTTAAGTCAAAAATACAAAAACTCGGTGGGTCGGGCCACAACCGGTGAAACCTTTTGTTTTGTTTCTTGACCTACGATAGCCGGATCGTAAACCGGACGGATTCCCTACACCAAACAGTCAACGGGCTAGTTGGGAACGTTGATTGGGGAGAATCCCTTACTGTTGCCGCCTGCGATTTTCCAGGCCTCAACAATTTTTGCGCTAGAAGGAGGGCCGCCAGTCCATGGATGGCCGAGGAAACCCATTTTCCCAAAACTTTTCCACCAGTGACAGTTCTGAAAGCAGTGAAATTTGTAGAGAACAGCTATATTCTGTTGGAAATGAAGTTGTAAATGACCTAATAAGACATACCAGGGTGTATGTAAAGAAAATTGGAGGATTGCCAATTATCCCTGATTTGCCCAGAAGAGAGTATAAGAAGAAAGATCGTCCTATAACAGAAGACTCAGTGCTAGTGGGAGACTGGGAAGAGCTTGTGGAGACAGCCTTACAAGAAGTTGTATTACCGTTGAACCAAGAAGGCCCAGATACCCCTTATAGTTCACCTACTCACACTCCTGTTGGCTCACCTCCTCACTCTCCACCCCTACTCATGGCTAGCGTTAACACCAACCTACCTCCTCCTAATCCACCAAATCCACCACCTGCATGGAGAGCCAGATCACCTCTGAACCTGACCCCTCCTTTGCATGACCTACCTCAAGCCTTTGAAAAGTTGTTGCCTAAATTTGACCCCAATGAGAAGATATTAGTAGATGATCATTTGCAGAGTTTTTATTTGGCGATAGAAGGCTTAAGGGCCGGGGAACACAAGGATTTGGTTTGCAGACTATTCTCGCATACCCTTAAAGGAGTTGTAGCCTCATGGTATTTTGGATTGCCCACTAACTCTATACCTGACTGGAATACCTTCGAGAGAATTTTCAGAAGTAAGTATGCAGTCCAAAAGACTCACGCAACCCTTATGAAAGGATTATGCACCTTAAAGAAAGAAAAAAAGGAGAAGGTGCACAGTTTTACGCAAAGATTCGCAGCATACATCAAGAATTTTTTTGACGCTGACAAACCTTCGGACAAGGTCCTGATTGAGTACTATACATCAGCCTTAGGCCCTGATTTGGCCATGTTTGCCAAAGGTAGGGCCAAGCCTACTTTGGCAGAAACTTATGAAGAGGCAGAAGTAGTAGAGGCTGAAAGAGAGAGCATTGAAGATTATCCCAAACAGTCAGGAGAGAAGGGTGGGGGAAGGAAGGCCTTATTGTTTACCAAGCCTAAAGAGGAGAAAGCACCATATTATGAAAATATGGCCAAAATGATGCAGAAACTTTCTAATAAGATCATAGATTTGGAGAAAGAAAAAGAAACAAAAAAGTTCTATAGACCATATTACAAGAAAAGAGAGGACAACAATCAGTCTCAACCTCCTCCACACAATTCTGCATCCATGAATTTGACAGATATAGGGATGGAAAATTTTTGCACCTTTCACCAACAACTGCATTCCGAAAAGAATTGCCCGCAATGGATAAATTCAATGACATTGGTCATGAATAAGATGTTGGATTCAAAGTTAATAGAAGAAGATGATGAAGCAAGAAAAGAGAATTCTGCTTCTACTGCTGTTAAAGAATAGGAAGAGGAGACCATGGCGCTGTGGAATTCGGTCTTAGCATTCGATGCTGAAAAGGAAAGAAATCAAGGATACAAGGGCATCGTGGAAACCAATGTGGCCACAAGGAGCCAAGGGACGGTTAAAGAAGATTGTTTGATACTCCCAAAGTTTAAGAGGCTGCAGAGAAATATTAGGAAGAAATTTCAAGATAAATCCTTGGCTGATAAGGTTCCAGAGTTCACTATTACCAGCCAAGGTCCTAAGCAAAACAAAATGTTTCCCAAGCCAAATGAAGAATAGGCGGACGCTGATAAATCTCATCCCACTGGACAACAGATAGATTATAACATCATGGAAGATTTAAAGAAGATAAAAGCGAATGTCCCACTATTTGAAATGTGCAAAGTGCCGCAAAAAAAGGAAAGGCTACTAAAAGCACTCGAAGCACCGGATGAAAGGCTATCCATTGACAATCAGACTAAGGAGGAAGAAGAAATTGGAGAAACCAGCAGTGGAGGTAAGTCTAAATGTAAACATCCACCTTTCCTCCTAACATTTGATATTTTCAATCATAACGTCCATAGTTGTCTGGTAGACTCAGGGGCATCGATCACTGTCATGCCAATATCAGTATGTAAAAGGATAAATGGGCAACCTAAGTCCTCCACGTGGAGAGTTGTCCAGTTGGACAGGACGGATGTAAAAGTACTGGGTGAGATGGAGAATGTCCTGATTCGCCTGGCATCGAATGATAAAGTATGCCAGGTCATTAATATCATAGTGGCAGACATACCAGATGCTTACGGTCTGGTTCTGAGCAGAGATTGGTCGGTGAAACTGAATGGGTATTTCACTTCTGATTGGTCACATTTGTGGTTGCCCTATAAAGGAAGTCCGAACCAGATTAAGATTTTAAGGGAACCACACATGAGATATAATGTTACCCAACTTGAAGAAAGGAATGAACCGGTGGATTCTGTCTTGGGAAACTATTTTCTTGAATTGGAACCTGGAAATTACCAAGCAGAAGAGGCCAGCAACATATCTGATACCCAGCCCGATCTCCTTCAATTTTCGCAGGCTGATGCAATTGACTGTAAAATAGTAGATTTAGCCGTAGGAGTAGATTCGCATTTAACAATTAGTGATTTTTGGACTTTGTTTTTTGATGGATCTAAGACTTTAGAAGGGTGAGGGGCCGGCTATGTCCTAATTGACCCCCAGAAGAATAAGCACTTTCTTGCATGTATATTAGAATTTGAATGCACTAATAATACAGCTGATTATGAAGCACTGGTGCAGGGCTTAAGGAAAACGATTGAACTAAAGGTATGTAATTTAAAAGTTTTTGGAGATTCAGAAATAGTGGTAAAGAAAATAAGAAATCAAATACATTGTGTTTCTCCTCACTTGAAGGCTTACCAAAATGAGGTTTGGGACTTACTTAAATGTTTTGATGCATTCAATATTATTTCAATTCCCAAAACTAAAAACGCAGCAGCTGACCTGTTGGCTACATCAGCTGCTAGGCTCATACCCACTAATAACCAGTGTTCTGTTGAATTGCTCTTTAGGCCTTCTGTACCGGATATGATCACCAACCTGCGAGTGTTCGATGATGATCAGCAAATAATCGAATGCTTGACAAATGACGAGGTTTTTAAAGGAGCAATCATAGATGATGAGGAACATCAGGCCAAGATGAAACATGACAATTTCATTCCTAAATGTGTCAGAACGTTAGAAAAGATGTTCGATTTAAATGAAAAGTTCAGAGGACCAGCCAATGTAAAGACTCACAGCTCAACTCTGCGATTCCAGCTGATTAATCTAGGGAGTGAGGCGAATCCTAAATTTGTAAATCTCGGCAAATATTGTTCACCGGCCGAAAGGGAGAGGTTCGTCAGTCTATTTAAACAATATAAGGATGTATTCGCCTGGACGTACGAAGATCTGAAAACATATGATACCAGCATCATTAAACATTTCATCCCCATCAAGGTCGGAGTCAAGCCATATCAACAGCCCTTGAGGAAAATGCATCCAAAGCTAGAACCGCTGATTCAGAGTGAGGTAAAGAAATTATTGGATGCTAGAATCATTTTTAAAGTCAGACACTCTGAGTGGGTATCAAATCTGGTACCAGTCAGAAAGAATTTGGGAGAAATCAGACTGTGCGTGGACTTCAGAAACATAAACCGCGCCTCAGACAAAGACAACTATCTGGTGCCTCCCATGGAGCAATTGCTACAGATGGTCTCTGGTTCTGAATTGTTTTCGTTATTAGATGGTTTCTCTAGCTACAATCAAGTGCTAGTAGCTGAGGAAGACAGATTGAAGACAATGTTTAGGACCAAATGGGGAACCTTTGCCTACAGAAGGATGCCTTTTGGGCTCATAAATGCTGGAACAACCTTTCAGAGAGCTATGGATATAGAATTCCGTGGATTGATTGGAAGAAGTGTTGTAGTATACCTTGATGATATTACAATATTCTTGAAGAAAAGAGAAGAGCACGCATTTCACTTAAGACGGATTTTTGAACGCTGTAGGAAGTACGACATCTTGCTTAATCCCAAGAAATGTGTGTTCGCCGTCATGGAAGGCAAGTTATTGGGGCATATAGTTTCAAAGAAAGGTATATCTATAGACCCATAAATAATTAAGGCCATTGAACAAATCCCCATGCCCCATAATAAAAAGGGAATGCAATCGTTTATGGGAACCATAAATTTTGTAAGAATATTTGTACCTGATTTCGCTCAGACTGTCAAACCATTACAGCAAATGGTCAAGCAAAATGCACAATTTAAGTGGACTGGAATTGAAAAGGATGCTTTCAGCAAGATTAGAACTTATTTTGCACACGCACCCTCCTTGAAAAGCCCAGACTTTGATAAAGACTTTATTATGTATACATTTGCATCCGATGATTCACTGGCAGCTATGCTCACCCAAAAGGAAGAAGAGGGGGATGAATTCCCAATCTCTTTTATGAGTACTGGTCTACAAGGGACTGAATTGAACTACCCAGCTGTTGATAAACAAGCTTACACAGTATTTAAAGCAGTGAAGCAATTCAGGCCTTATATTCTAAAAAATTGAACCAAAGTGATCGTTCTCTACCCAGCTGTGAGGTCCCTTCTCATCCAGAAAGAGTTAGGAGAAAGAAGGGACAATTGGGTAACAGCTCTTCAAGAGTATGACCTTGAATTCAAGCCAACATATATAGTTAAATGTCAGGGGTTGTGCAAATTGATGACTGAAAATAGGAACAATGAAGAGAGCGCCTGGGAAGATGAGGCCGAATTACATTTAATAGAGGTGTGTTCTTTGTTTACAGCTCCTGAGTCTTGGTATAGAGACCTTGTACATTATCTACAGTCAGGACTGTTGCCGCAACATTGGAACTCTAAGCAAAGAAGGGCGCTGCGTCTGAAATCAGCTTCCTATCAAATCATTGAAGGCGTATTATTCAGAAAAAAACTATGATGGAGTTCTTCTGAGATGCTTGGAGAAAGAAGATGCTAAGAAAGTAATGTCTGAATTGCACGATGGTCCTACTGGGGGAAATTATTCAAGGGATACTACAGCCCACAAGGTCCTCAGAGTTGGTTACTATTGGCCTACACTCTTCAAGGATGCACATGCACATGTCAGAAAGTGTGATATTTTCCAAAGATGCGGTGGGAGACAACCAAAAGCAGCAGCACCCCTAAAGCCTGTGATGATCACGGAACCATTTGAACAATGGGGGTTGGATATCATTGGAGAAATAAAGCCGAATTCCTCCTTACAACACAAATACATTCTGACTGCAACTGATTATTTCACTCACTGGGTTGAAGCAGTACCTCTGCGCAAGATAAATGAAGACGAGGTCATCAGCTTCCTGCAAGATCATATCATGACCAGGTTTGGAGTTCCAAGTTCGTTAGTTTTTGATAATGCTAAATACTTTTCGTCAATTAAATTAACTGCTTTTGCTCATGATAAAGGAATAAAATTACATTATTTGGCTAACTACTATCCACAAGGAAATGGCCTAGCTGAATCCTCTAATAAAAACCTCATTAGAATTCTTAAGAAGATTGTGATAGAAAACCAGAGGAGTAGGCACTCTGCATTACCCAACGCCCTGTGGGCTGACAGAGTCACCCCCAAGTCTGCGATAGGAGTGTCACCCTATACTCTTGTGTACGGTAAAGAAGCCATCCTTTCCCCCAATATCATGCTACCGTCTTCCATGTTAGCCCAAGAGTCTAGTGGGTCAGAGAATGAAGTTTTACAGATGAGTATATGCAATCTTCTGAAAGCAGAAGAGGCTAGATCTACAGCCAGAGAACGCTTTCAGCATCAGCAGGAGGTAATAAAGAGGTGGTTTGACAAGCATAAAGCTGGAATGAAATACTTTGAGGTGGGAGACCTAGTCCTCAAATGGGATCACCCCCATGATGAGAAAGGGAAACATACTAAATTCTAGCAGTTGTGGGTTGGCCCTTTTCAGGTCGTAGCAAAACTCGGTCCTTCTACTTATAAGCTGTAGGATTTACAGGGTTGGGAAGAGAACTTGCCAGTTAATGGTCTGGTTCTCAAGCCTTATTTTTCTTGATTTTCTTTGAGTTTCTCTCTTGTATATAAATAAGTTGTTTGGTTGTCTTTTAGGCCATGTTTTCGTTTTGTTTAAGTTTGAGTTTGTCGATTTCAATAAAGGAATGAACTCGCGGTTATTTGGTAAATATCAAATTTTTGGGTATGATAAATATGTTGAGCATTAGGCTGTGTGTTGCTGATTGAACTTCTTCCAGTTAGCAGTTGTATTGAATATCTCTGTGTGCATTGAAGTCCTGCTTAACCCCTGTAAAATAAACCAGATTCAAAGAGTCTGGGTTGCTATGTTGAGGCTCCATCCACTTCACACTTAAATGTTCTAAGGAGCAACAGCAGAAGACCCATTGGAAAATATCAAGGTGAACAGTATGTTAAATATAAATGATCCCATGCCAAGAGAGGAATGTCAAAAGGCAAATAAGAGTCAAAAAACTCCCCTGAAAACATCATACATTAAAGTAAATGCTGAACCATAAGTACTAAATGCCCGAAAGATCCTCTCCATCCGTGAGTTGAAACATAAAGTACACCACTCACACAAAAGGGCACTATGGGATAGAGCATCCTGAATTAAAATTCAGTAAGAAAGGCATGCAGAAGGACTCATATGAAAAGGGACAAAAGTCCAAGGGCACAAAAAAGTGCTAAAGTGGCATGGGAATGCGGAACAAATGAATATTTCTGTTTACCATACGCTACAATCCTGTAGTGTCCAAGTTGTCAGCTACCTGAAGACAAAATTAATAATGAAACTCATCTTCTGGCCTCCGCAGAGCGATCTGGACTTGGAAATATTGGTTTCCACTTTCCCAAATTGGACTACCATCAATGATTAAGGTACACACTTCCTTTATTTGAGAAATCTAGATAGCTGGGAGAATTCAATAGATGCATTGGTTGTTGAACAGCCTGTTACTCAAAAGAATAATCGCCCAGAGATCTAGGTTCACCCGGTAATCACCAGTTGTTGCAGCCGCAACTGTTCTCCCCTAATTCCTTGAATTTCGGGTCCCTCCTTATCATTCAAAGTTGTTTTGATCTCGTTAGGTCTTGCTTTAACTTGGATTGATCCTGAATATTAGATTGCTTTTGTTTTTAGAATTCGTTTGTGTTAAAGATTTTGTGCAGGTCACTGAATTGATTTTTGGACTGCTAGCCAAGGACTCGTTGGACCAGTCACCCTTGAATAAACCATTCGTGGATTTCGAATTTTCATACACTTTAATTTTTCTCGTTATTTCGCGTCTTTCTTTGATAGATCGGAAGCTTTAATCTTTTTCTCTTCCGTCATTGCGGTTGCCAAAGCAGTTTAGTGTCCGAAGTGCAAAGTGTTCCGGCTTCTGATTAGGAGTTTTCCCGCCAAAGGTCGCATGTCTTAGTCTTTTTCCCTTCCGTCGTTGCGGCTCCCAAAGTGGTCTGGCTCGGCGATGCCCAAACCTATCCGACGTCCGATCGAGACCTTTCCCACCCATGTCGAGTGTCTCTGGCCTTCTCTTTTCCACCGTTGTGGCTGGGAAAGTCCTTTAGCTTCTGAAGTCAAAAGTCGTTCAACGTCCGATTTAAAGTCTCTAGCTTGCGTTTTTCCATCACTGTAGCTCTTTTCTTTCCCGCCGTTGCGGACAGGGAAGTCTTTCTGTGTCCTATGCCAAAGCCGTCTGATGTCCTATTTGTATTTTTCTCGCTCGGGGCTCAGTCAAAGTTCTTTCCAGTTCATGAGATGCACCTGGCTGTTTTCTTGTGGGTTAGTTGTTTCAGGTGGATAACTCTAACGTCTAAAACGCTTGTCCAACAAATAATGCACAGTAATTGATTACAGGTGAAGCTCAATACCAGCAAGGTCGTAAGGAAAAGACAAATCGAAATCAATAAGAAAGATGCAGATCTAAAAGGACCAGCAGTTATTCAAGCTAATCACAAACATACAGAGAGAAGATGAAATGCTCACAGAAAATAAAATGGGAAGACAAAACGGACCAGAGGAATCTGAAACGTTCGAGGGACTGGAACGCCATACATTTGGAGGAGAACCCAAGCGGTTTACTGGGAAGTTTAAATGTTGAAAAGATAGAATTTGGAAGGGAATTTTTCCCTGAAAAAAATTTGTAAACCATCTATTGTAAGAGGAACTATTTCGTTTTACAAGCATAAACTGCAAATTTTTTGCATGCTGAAAGAAGTGCAATGTGGAATGCATCAAATGTAATTAAGTGAGCAATGTTGAAGGGGAACTAATTCGTTTTCAGCTATGTCTCATTAACTGTGAGATTGTTCTAATTTACTGAGCCTATGTTCTTGTTGGAATGTTCTTCGGTTGATTTTATGACAGTTTCCACTGTGATAATAAATGTTGTTCATAAACAATTAGCTATCTGGTTGTTGAAACATATCTAATTGTTCATGTGTTTTGAAGGAAGTGTTAGCTATCTGTAGCTTTTCATAATGCATGTACCGAATGTATTACTCACCATTGAAAGATAACCTTGCTCCCTAGGGATAGATTAGGTAGTTAGTTTATTTTCTTGTTGTATGTGATTTTGCTGCTTGCGAGCCTAAGATGAGAGGTAAGAACCTGCGCATCACATTGTGGCAGTTTCTTGCATCCGGATCACCCTGCATTTAGTTAGGCATTTGCATTTCATATCTTAAGTCAAAAATACAAAAACTCAGTGGGCCAGGCCGCAACCAGTGAAATCCTTTGTTTTGTTTCTTGACCTACGGTAGCTGGACCGTAAATTGGACAGATTCCCTACACCAAACAGTCAACGAGCTAGTTGGGAACGTTGATTGGGGAGAATCCCTTACTGTTTCCGCCTGCAATTTTCCAGGCCTCAACAAGTCCTTTCTTACAAACAATGTGCCCCAACAACATCCCAAAAGGCGCACATAAAATACACTTCTTCGAGTTCAGCGCTATCTGATGCTGTCAACATCTCTCCAGCATCAGTCACAGGTTTTCCAGATGGTCTCTAATCGATTAATAAATTTTCTAATCATCCATATAGACTTGCAGAAACTTCTGAATAAAATCCTTGAATGCAACGACAACCACCCTGGAAAATATCATAGGTGCATTCTTCAACCCAAAAGGCATTATAGTGTACTGAAAACAACTCCTTTCAGTAACAAATGTTGTCTTATGTTGATCTTCTTTTACAATCCTTATCTGGTGATATCTAGAAAACCCATCCATGAAAGAATACATTTCTTGACCGCCTACTCCTTCTAGCACATCATCAATGAATGGTGTTGGAAATGGATCATGCATACATGCATCATTCAATTTTCTTAAATTGACACAAATATGAACCTCACCTATTTTCTTGTCTTGGAACACCATAGGACCGATCCATTTCGATTCTTTGACTAGCTCAATTATTCTAGGATCCAGCATTCAATCTAGTTCATCTTTGACCCTCTCTTTGTATCACGGATTTAGGCGATACGACGTCTATCTTACTAGTTTCGCGTTTGGTTTCAACGGGATTTTCATTTCTCCTAAATTTTCTAGTATTCTCTTCATCTCAGAAAAATTTGTAGCGAAAAAATCTTGAAATTCATGCAACATATCTGTTATCTTTGTCATCATTTATTCATCCCAGTAGTCCTCAACATTTGCAAACTTTGGTTTTTCTTCCATCCCAATGTTGATCTTCCTAATTTTTAGTGGCTGATTCATTGGTTTTGTCGGTACATCAGGTGTTGTGACATCCCAACTCCCTTTTGTTTCTGGAATATTGATGTTCCTTAAATATTCATCATCATCTAGTCCTCCCGTCACATTGCAACATTCCATCATTGACTGCATCAAACAATGTGCATGCATATCTACTGGATATGCGACTGGAACTACCTTCAAAAAATCATCATGGACAAGCTGCAATGCATCATAAATGTCTAATTGGTAGTGAAAATGAAGGTGTGAGTGAAGAAATCGTCAATTCCTCCCAATTATTTATTTCTCTGCGTAACTCAATTGACACATACCATGATCATGGCATTTCATTCAATGTGTAGAAAAACACATGGACCCACTCATCCGTTGGTCGCAATACCCATAGTGTTTGACATTCCATTAAATGACTGCTAGGGTCATTCTACCCATTGTACCTACCAGCGCGGTACACTTCTGCGTCTCCAAATTGAACTGTCATCAGTCTTGTTGACACAAAATTAGTTAACAAAACCAGTCGATAGGGGTTCCCACTCTGTTGACACTCAAACCACCGTGATATCCCTAAGCATCGACCGAAACAGGTTTTATCCCATCCGACAACACTTGCAGACCGGATGAATTCTCACCCGACATGTTCAAGGGAGGGCTGTCAAAACCAATTTTCTGCAGAATGAGAGAGGACCATGTGCAACCTACTACATTGACTTAGCGCAACATTATTCATCAGATTTACTCATTCAAAACATACATTTACCAAATTCATCTCATTATTCAATAGATCACACTATTATACCAGAATTGCAGATAAAACATTGATGCACAAATAGATCTAACATAATAACATCATTCAAAGCAAATAAACATCACATCATTTACATATCCATGTCGCAGATACATAATGCGTTCATAATTGTATCACAAAAACAGTAAGATAGGAAAATAGGAAAAACATAGTGATTTAGCTCAACTTTCATGTTGTCATATTACTGCCGCATAAAAAAATAGATTCTTTCCCCAAAACAGTTCACATATCAACAAGTTCTCTCCACAAATATACTTTTAACATTGATCGCTCAAGCATTCAAAAAGTGTCCTCACAAAAAGATGTCAAAGATTTTTCCAAAGGATAGATATCTCCACACTTACAATTCTACTTCTATTTATAGGATTGTTCCTTTACATTTAAGGGTCCACTTAACTAACTGCCTAACTTCTTGGACCAAAATATATAAAATAATGACCCTATTCCACAAAATGCAGTTAAAAATGACCAAAAATATACAAAATAATCTAACACTAGCTTGCGTGATATTCTTCTTCTTGTGTGACATATTTTGACCTTGTGCAACATCCATGATGCTACGCAACTAACTTGTCCCAAAACCCCTGCCAACAATACCATATTGTGAAGCACAATCTTCAAAAATTTGTTAATTGATTCGACTTAGCCTTTATCTTTTGGACAACAGGGAGTTGAATTGTCAAGAAAAAAACCCAACTTAGCGCTCATCTCGGTCATCATCTAATTATGGAAATGAGATCCATGATTAGTAATTATGGCTTGAGGAAACCCAAACCTTACTATGACATGATTAAAAAGAAAGAGGGAAATAGTTTTACCATACTTTGCATATGTAGTCATTACCTCAGCCAATTTCATAAAATAATCCACAGCTACAATGATGTAACCATGCCCCCCAGCTAAGGTAGGCTTACAATGCTTAAAATCAATCCCCCATTTGGTGAAAGGGACAACGACAATGATGGGGTAAAGCAGAGCAAGGTGGGTGCGCTAATTTGGATAAAAGAGCTAGCAAGATGGGAATTTTTTAACTGCTTCATGTCAATATTTAAATATCTAGGGACAAAAATAACGAGTGCGAAGGATTTTATGGGTTGTATCCATCCCAGAAAGATGACCGCCACATGCGCCATATTGGGAATCATCCAATACTTATTCAACCTCTTCATGGGTTAAACGTCATCGCAAAATAGAATCAATACCATGTCGATATAAGGTGTCATTGATGATTATATATTATTTGTTGTTTTTTCAAATGCAACGACGATCATCGCAAGATAAATCAGGCTGAAATCATTGAGTCTGG
>LPNX010069399.1:135961-156045 GCA_001517045.1 Pseudotsuga menziesii
TTTCCTTCCCTTGCAAACTTTAAATTTCAGTAGTATTGGTTGGAGGAGGTAAGGAAACAATGGCAGCAATTTTCAAAGGATCAATTCGAATACCATCCCTAGAAACAAAAAATCCAAGTAGATGTCCATTCTATACACAAAAGACGCATTTATGTGGATTGAGACAAATATGATAATGATGACATCTAAGGAAAATGGACCTAAGATGCCCTGAATGATCCTCTCGCCATTGTGAAAGTGCAGGTAGGTCATCCACGTAGGTTTCCACTATATGCTTGATATCGTGAAAGGCATGGGACATGGATCGTTGGAACATAACTCCAAAATTTTTCAAGCTAAAAGGAAGTTTATGGTAGGAAGGTTCCCCATGGGAAAATGAATGTCATCTTGTGTTGATCAGCGGGTAGTATATCAACCTGATTATAACAAGAAAATCCATCCATAAAATAGAAAATGACACTTCCAATACAGTTGTCGATGATCTGATCGATGTGCGAAGTAGGGTAATTTCCTTTCATACAAGCCTTATTTAAATCCCTAAAATCGATACAAACCCTAATAGTTCCCTCCTTATCAGCAACATTAACAATATTAGATACCCATTCTGTCAATGACACATGATAAATGCAACCAGTCTTCAAAATCTTTTCGACTTCAACTTTAATCACTGTAGCTTTCCTAGGGTGGACTTGACGGAGTTTATGCCTAACAGGTTTTGCAGCTGGGTAAGTATTGATCTCACGGACAATGATTGATGGATAAATCCCAGGTATTTCCTTGTAATTCTAGAAAAAAACATCTCAAAATTATTTGAAAAGAGCTTGATAAATTTCAATTTCTACTAATGAATAATTATGGCCTATACGAACATGTTCAACAGTTCCGAGTTTCACTGATATGTCGATGGGGATGGTCTGAGTAATGTTACATAGATTCTCTTCATAATTAAAACCTTGCAATAGTAAGGGTGACTGAGGATATTCTCTAATATTAGAACTAATGAGAGATACAAAATAAAATTCTACCGAATTATTATTAGGAATCAAAGAGGATGTGTGGTGATGATATTCCAATAAATATTCATCCGAATTCATAATCCTCCTAATTGACTCATTCAATGGGAAAGTATGTAATACATCGTCAATAGTAGGGAGAGGGGAATGTATCCAGTAAGGAAGATGGTAAGGATCTACTGCTAATAAATGATGTTCATCAATGTATGCATTAGAAGCAGATTAAATGGAATGATATAGAGCTTTGGGAGGACTCAAAGAAGTTGTTACAATAATCGCTTTTCCTTTTGACATGTCACTGACAGTGGAGGATATCATGTTCACCGTATAAATTTGAGTGTTAATAGGGGAATAAGTAGATGGAAATAATCCTATAAGAGACGATTCTTTCAAAAGTATGACTCCTACATACTTATAAGGAGGGGGTGACTAACCCAACAAAGGAACATTATTTTCTATAGTGGAAGTGATATATGGGGAGCAATAATCAAGTTGATCCATAGAGACAATATTTCTTTAGTGAGGAAACTAGAGAGCATGAAACACCGATGAGGCGACAACCCTCATGGTGTAAAACCAATTTCTTCCTAAAAAAAAGGTTTTAATCTAATGAAGCTTCGACCAATTCTAACTGAATAGAAACATTATTTCCATCGAGTTCAATAGATAAATCTGGTGACAAGCCGTAAGGATGGAAACCTCATCCGTCAAAAGATTTCAATGTAGTTGGTGATCGGTTGACCTCAAGAGAACCAATGGCTATCCAACAAGACATAGATAACACTAAGGTAGAGGCTTGCTGAAAGATATTCTTTCACATGACATTCAAGCATATATTAAATGCACACACAACCATCAACGAACACAGGAAAGGATCAAACATTTAGTTGATTGCATTCATTCATAACGGGTATATTTATATATCAAGATGGAAGTTCAGGTGGTTGTACCGAATCCAACAACTCGTTAATCTAATGCATGTGTTATCCATAATTACATATATTTTATATATGATGACATTTGGGAGGCCAAGTGGCTCCCTCAACATATCCCACACCAAAAAATATTTGTTTCATCCCCAAAGCAAACAAGTATCAAGTAAACAATCAGGATGTGAATCTTCAGTATCTGTAGTCAATCAGGTAATAGTCGGTGAAGCCCCACCATTTTCTCAACTATTTGGACTCGTCTTTAATGGCTCAGATGAAGGTCTTTTGGATTTCTCTTTGCACTGTATCTTTGCCTTCCCTTTCCACAATCACCATCCAAGAAGTGATTCTACATTTATGCATCGCTAGGCACAATCTATTTAGTTTTTCTTGTGTCATCATTTGTTGATTAAGGTATGTTTGTGTGGCGTAAAATGTTTTCTTCTTGAATATTTGTCTTTGTCTGTTATGAGAATGTAAAATACATGTGATAATTGTTTCTCATGGTTGACTTCTATACATGATATTGATCGTCGACTTCTACAAACTTGACTAAATCGAATGAAAATGGACGACAAAAGACCAACTTGATTTAGATAGAATGGAGGGGATTTCCTTCCTCAAAAGAGACCCACATTTAACCCCCTCATAACTTCAAATTTTAATTTAGAGTCACTCTTGAACAGGTGACAAGGTCGACTCAATAACATTACATAAAATTCTAACTAATGAAGTTGACTACCTTAAGACAAGTAGACTCGTCGACCACATTATATCGACTAATTAAGCCAAGTTTATAAGGATCATTGAACATATTTGATAACATGTAATATTACCAATCCAACCAATAATAATTTTGTTTAGCATGACTATAGAACTTAAATAACATGCCTCGACTAAAAATAGATAACTTATATCTACCAACAATATATCCATATGGTCAGAAAATTTATTTATGCATGCACAATCAGTCTTTAGTTTCATGCATGTTTATAGGTTTTTCTTCATCTCATGTTTTTTTCAAGTTCGAACCGATGTCCATCCGCTACTGCTATCACCCAGACCAAACGAAGAATGACAACGATGCCAAGATGTTGAAAGATAGGCTTTCACATCCCATTCAAGCCTTAATTAAACGCATTGTTGGGTGTTATAATGTCTTAATTAATTCACCAAATATTCAATTATCGACTGAGTTTGGTAAACTTAGAGTTGACACAACATATATGTGAAGGTAGAGGGGTTCCCAGGCTGTTGTGGAAATATTTTAACAAAGAAAATGTCAAATGATCTTTCAAAATGAAAAACCGAGTCAAACTCCTAGAAAGTCGACTATTAAGGTCATTAAACCGGAACAGAGTATTAGACTAGAGAAGTATCAACCTATACTACTCTACTCTATAAACAAATACTGAAAAGTAAAGATATAAGCAATACTATTCTAAGAAATTGAACCTCCTATTACTCAACTATTCCACTTCTTAATCTAATCATTAGAAACCTTCATAAACAACTTTAAAAACTAACTATACAAGGCATTATACTATTGGAAACAATATTACAACAACTGGATATACTTTACAAGCTTCAACAACTAAACTATACATACAACTAATCAATTGTACATAATAGTTAAACTAAACTATCTAGTTCCACTAGTTCCACTCTCCTTCGGGGTTCTGAGGATATGCATTCATTGTAATTGGAACTGGAGAACGAGTAGTGTCAAAATGGATTTCAAAAGAAGTAAAGAAACTGAATGGGACTAGTCTCATCATTTCCTTAATCATTTCTAACCTCATCATGATCTTCATTCTCTCCCCATATCTCCATGTAGGTTTGATTCCTAAAGAATTTATACCTGGGAGGCTCCTTTCTAGGTGTGTTGAGGCCTAGAAAATCGCAGGTAACAACAATTAGGGATTCTCCCCAGTAAACGTTCCCAACTAGCCCGCTACTATTTAGTGTGGGGAATCCATCCGGTTTACGGTCTGGCTACCGTAGGTAAAGTAACAAAATAAAAGGTTTTGCCGGTTACGACTTGGTCCACCATGTGTATTTTTAGTTTTTTGTGTTTAAGTATGATGTGCAAGTGCCTATCTAAAAATGCAGATTGATAGAGATAACGAGGAGCGGTCACAATGTGATGCGCAGGTTCTTACCTCTTGTCTTAACTCTCTTGCATCTAAATCACACACAATAATAAAACTAAATCTAACTAACTAACCTATCCCTAGGGATCAAAATTATCATTTATCAATGAGTAATGTATTCATGCGCATACATTAAGAAAAATCATAGATAGTTGTTCCTTATTTCAAAACACATAAACATTAATAGATATATAAACAACAAGTTAGCTTATTCTTTATGAAAACCTTTATTACTCATAGTGGAAAATTCACAGAATAAACTAGAGTGCATTCATAGCAAGAACATAGGTTCAAAGAGTTAGAATGTTCTCACAGTTAATGGACATCAGCTAAAAACGAAATAGTTCACATTCAACTGATCCATAGCAAAACATTTGAACAATCCACCAAGCTTTCTCCAACAGGAAACTTGTAATTCTTTATTGCAAAATGAAATAGTTCTTCTTACAACATACTCTCACAAATCTATCTGGGAAAAATTATTTTTCTTACATCTAACTCTCCTATATTTATACAAAACAGCAAAACATTTGGGATGCCCCCCAGTGACCTTTCGGCTCCCCTAACCATTCAATCCCACAATTTCGTCTTTTAGTGAGTGTTGTACAATACGCTACATTAAATTAAAATCTAATAGCACTTTTATAAAGAGGGACCAGCTTGGTCACTGATGAACTTTTCCCAAGCCTGGGCCTCTACTGCTATCAATCTGTTGAGATCTAAGACCCTCGCTTTCTTCTTTGCTTTCTTCATCTTTGCTTCTTCATTTTCTTTCTCTTCCTTCCTTGTTGCCTCCTTTCTTTTGCTTTGTATTCTAGAAATATCTTCTTTGCAGCAGCAATCACCCTGTCACGAAAATAGCATATTTTTAGACCATTTAGCGTCTAACAAAGTAACACAAACTGTATCAATACATGCATTCTGTAAAATGAACTATAAATAATATTAATCCATGAAAAGATAAGGCAAAGAAAATCTTGCAAGCTGGGTCTGAAAATCATCTAAGCCCGATGTCCAACTAAAATCACAATCCCGATAAAACAAACTCTTTATCTCAATCCAGGCCGCATCTGAACTAACTCGAAACCCTCTGATGAAAGCATGAACCAAAACTATGTAACTGCCACTCCTCAAAACACCAAACCTCAAATTATGCTCTTCCTCTCAGAAAAAACCATGACTCGAACAGCACCCATGGGAAATCTCTGCCATTCCATAAAACAGAGTAAAAGCACACCAAAATTGGCATGAAAACCCTATCGACAGTCAGAAGCAAAGGACGCTAAGCATGAGGAAAATAATCCACTAAACAGCCGCAACGACGGGTAGCATAAAGACTACAGGTTCTGTGACAAAAATAAGGTCAGTGATCGGAGGCTCTAAGCACTATGCGTTGGACGATTAGTCCACTAAGGAGCCGCAACAGTGGAAGACATACAGACTACGACTTCCGCAATCAAATGAAACTTTGGCGATCGGAGGTTCTAAGGACTACATATCGACGACTCAAAACACAAAATAATCCGCAGTATTGACGAGGCAAAGCTAAAAGTTTCCGCAATGCTGACGATATAAAACAATAATTGCCGCCGAAGTCACGTATCAGAAATCGGAACCACTACTCATTAAAGCGTCAGAACTTGAAAACACTAATCATCGGCAAGATAGTTCACTACCAGCCGCAATGGCGGGAGACAAACTGACTACGGGTTCAGTGATAATAGAAAATCATCGACGATCGAAAGAACTAAGAACTACAGATTGGCGAGTTTAAAACTAAGCATCTCCACAGTGTTGGCAAGGCAACGGACAAGGCCTCCGATCAATGACAAAAATCATTCCGATAGCGATAAAGAAAAATCACCGATAGTCAAAAATATAAATTTTTTGAAAAAATAAAACAAAAGAGATAACTCGCATTGGCGAACAACAAGACTATCCATCGACGGCATAGAGGACTAATGCCCCAATTCCTTCGTCAAATGACTTCTGACAGTGATAAAATCAAATCATCACAAAAACAAAGCGTTAAGTGTTCAAAAGACTCTCAGCTGAGCAGCGATGAAATTAGTTCGTTTCACCTCCGAAACAACGGCGGCA
The DNA here is from genome assembly GCA_001517045.1 of Pseudotsuga menziesii. NCBI lineage: Eukaryota > Viridiplantae > Streptophyta > Pinopsida > Pinales > Pinaceae > Pseudotsuga > Pseudotsuga menziesii. The sequence goes on from LPNX010069399.1 coordinate 142,157, forward strand.
TAGAGAACTAAAGCTCTGACTCAAACTTCTACTGACCTCCGATAGTGATAAAAAAAACATCGAGAGAGCAAATGTTAAGCTCTGAAAATAAACAAACTCCACAATCAAAAGCATTGGCTTGACAAAGGCAGATTTAGATCATCCAACTTCTGAAATGAAGGAAACAATTGACCTCAATTCAAACTCAAGAAAATCCAATTTTGTGGCAGAGGAAAAATAGAGTTCATGAAACCAAATAAATCCAAGCAAGATAAAATAAAAAAGGAGGGTCCAATTTTTTTTTTAAATTTGGGAAAATGGTTGCAGCTACAACAAGGTGATAATGGGTCATCCGGACGTTCTTTTTCGGGGGATATATTCCTTCGATCAATCATACTCTTATTAGGTCCTATAGGGATGGTAGGTACTACTGTGGAGGTTTCAATTTGCGAAATAAATGTATCTATTGAACTGCCAAAGAGAGATTGTACCTGGGAAGGATCAATGAAATTAACAAATTCAGGATCCCCTACTAATGAGAAAGTTGTATCATTCAGTTTTTGCACTAGTGGAGAATTAAGTTTTTCTAATGGCTAACCCTCCTGGACTTCTTCAAAAATGGGGTCCTTAGGATTTCCCGCCAGGATTTCTTCATCGTCTATGGTTTCTCCTATAAGTCCTTAGGTCTCCAAATACAACTACTTCCTATGTGGGTTCTTCGATACCTTTCTGTTGAGTTAGAGGTTGGGGTATTTCATCTCCCATAAAGCTTAGTAGGAGTTTCAATAAGGTTCAGAGAACTCGTTCTAATGTATATACCCTTAAAATCTCTATGTCTGTCCATGAGAAACTAAAATGGAGGAAAACCTATGCTACTGCTACTGGTGCTGCTAGATTTTGGGGCACCTGTTATAACAGATGTGCAAGTCTTACCTCTCGTCTTACCACTCCCCCACCACCAGCCTATTACTAAACTTCATAAGGAAATTCTATCTATTCTACCTTACAGAACAACTCCCAGACAATAGCGCCAAAAATGTTGCGTGTTATAATGTCGTACTTAATTCACCAAATATTCAATTATCGACCGAGGTTGGTAAACTTAGAGTTGACACAAAATATATGCGAAGGTAGAGGGTTTCCTAGGGTGTCATGGAAATATTTTAACAAATAAAATATCGAAAGATCTTTCAAAATGAAAAACCTTGTCAAACTCCTAGAAAGTCAACTTTTAAGGTCATTAAACCGGAACATAGTATTAGACTAGATCAGTACCAACCTATACTACTCTACTCTATAAACAAATACTAAAAAGTAAAGATATAAACAATATTATTCTAAGAAAGTAAACTTCGTATTACTCAACTATTCCACTTCTTAATCTAAGAATTAGAAATCTTCATAAATAACTTTAGAACCTCACTATACAAGGCATTATAATATTGGAAACAAGATTACAACAACTGGATATACTTTACAAACTTCAACAACTAAACTATACATGCAAATAATCAAATGCACATAACAGTTAAACTAAACTATCTAGTTACACTCTCCTTGGGGGTTATGAGGATATGCATTCATTGTAATCAGAACTGGAGAAGGAGTAGAGTCAAAATGGCTTTCAAAAGAAGTAAGGAAACTTAATGGGACTAAATCCAATTTAACTTCTACAAATATGTGCAAACTAAGGAATGTCCAATTATAGGTGATGGTAAACATGGTGATTTATTCCATAAGAAAATGACTCTTAGCTAAGGAAGATGTTATAAACAACTAATCTATTAAGAAACAAGATTCTTTTTAAGGATTACTTTTATAAATAAACAATTCTTATATGAAACATATGTAAGGTAAAATCTAACTTATAAACAACTAAAAACTTAATGAAAGAAGCAAGTAGGAAAGTTAATAAAGAAAACTTAGTAAAGAAGCAAGTAGAAAACTTAATAAAGAAAACTTGATTAAAAGAGAAAGTAGAAAAATTAATAAAGAAAACTTGATTAAAAGAGAAAGTAGAAAACTTAATAAAGAAAAATTGATTAAGAAAGGTCCTTTAAATAGAAATATATACACAAAGGTAAACTAGAATGGAGTTATAACAATGATAAGCAAGAAGATTAGAAACCAAAGAAACAGAACAAACTACAATTCAAGGCATACTAAGGTTAGAAGAGGTGAAGGATAAGGATGAAACTCAATAAATACTTTGAATAGCCTAATCTAAGGATCCAATGGTAAGTATAACCATTATCTAATTACCAAAACATAACAAAATTCAAAAGCCAAATAAACAGAACCTTTAAACAAGCTTAAAACAAAATGGGAACATCGAAGGCTAAATGAAAGACTGGATAACAGACTCAATGGGTGGTCTAAATGAAAGGATGAACATGCAGTCTGAATACCAGTATGTATACTGAAAACAATGGAAAGTGGCCTAAATGATCTAATTATGATCTAATTATCAGCTGATTTTTTGCATTTGAAAACAAGATACATAAAATGCAGTAAATAAACTTATTCAATACTCAAACTAACAGCGAAAAGACTTATACTAATTCATGATTATAAAGAAACCATTGTCTATTGCATTATAAAACAATCAAGAGTGTAACCAAAGCAAATCTATAAAAAAGCAAGAGTTAACAGAACTAAATCTACTATAAATTAAATCTAAGATATAAAGTAATTCGGATCTATGTAACTCTCAATGTAAAATTGAACAATCAAACTATAAAAAGACTGGAAAGGAAACTAACTATGCATGTAACTGGTTATGTAATGTTGGAAATGAAACTATATTAACAAAAAAACACATGCTACAGGAAATAATAAAACAAACAATTACAAGAAACTCAATTACATAAGAAAATTAAAAACGAAACTATGCTAGCTACAAGAAAGGAATGACGAAAATACACACGGAAATGGAGACCGCTGGTTGTTGAGGGGCCCTCTCAGCAATCAAAGTTGTGCTTCAATCACTCACAGAGATGGGAACATGTATGAACATAATAAATATGGTTTATATTAAAATTCAGAATAGTATTACAGAGATTCTCTCCTAACGTCGACTGATTAACATGCTAGCTAACTATGCTCTCGCTTGGAGGTAGGTATATATAGAGTTTACAAGGATGAGAAGGTGGACCCTTTCAGTGATCAAGTGCTCCTAAAATAGTCAACCATTATTACAAACAACTGATCATGTGGCAAAACACAATCGTTCTCATGCTCTTTCGGGCGACGGTTCTACTCATGTGGGCTATGGCATATTGTTTCTTGCTGACATGGGCATAAGTCGTGGTGTCAAACAGAGAAGGTAGGATGGCAAGCCTTCTAGAGCGAGGATCATCCAATCATTAGGTACGTGGGAAACGAAGCAACTGAAAACTTTAACATTTGGGAATATGCCAATGAACAATGCACGATTTGATCGGTGGGTTGAACGGTAATTTGGATGTGATCTGCGTGTATCTAGTGTGGGTGCATGTCCAGTATCATCTCGTGCAGAGATTATAACCTACAAAATAATTTCACATATCAAACAAATTCTTAAATATCATCGAATTGGTTAGTAAAATCATGAAAGAATAAGAATAAACCAGAATTTGCATAAATCCCAAATGTATTCGTATATGAGGCTGAATGATAAGCTGTATGAAAGGAATATGTCAAAAAGGTGACAAAATAGATGTCAAAAGAGTAATTTGTCATTCGAAAATAGTAACAAAATTGGGATCAACATTCTTAAGTGAATTTGATTTTGACATGAAACATATCAAGGGTAAGGAGAATAGGGTGGTTGATGCACTCAGTCAGCAAACCCACGAAGTATATGAGATCACTATGAACCAACCAGAAAGTGATCTATTGAGAAAAATAAAGGCAGCCAACATTCATGATGTTGAGTATGAAATTTTTTTGAATAGAGTGCTGAAGGATGAAGTAAACTTGAATGGGACAGAATTCAAAGTAGACCAGAAAGGGTTAATTTGGTTTAAAAGAAGAATATACATGCCTGATGTTGTAGATCTAAAAAATTTTGTTATAAATTAAATGCACAAACCTCCTTATGCAGAGAACCTTGGTTACCAAAAGATGATAAAAACACTCAGAAAGCAATTCTTTTGGCCCAATTTAAAGGCATATTTAGTTCATTATCTATCGAAATGTTTGGAATGTCAACAGGTGAAGGATGAACATCAACATCCAACAGGTTCGTTACAAACTTTGTCGATTCCTGAATGGAAATGGGAGGTAATATATTTGGATTTCATCATAGGATTGCCTTTAACTCTTAAACAACATGATTCAATTATGGTTATGGTAAACAAGTTAAGCATGTCTGGACATTTTATTTATGTGAAGTCCACTTAAAGGTTGTCAATGTTGTTGAAATATTCCTGAAATAAATATTTCAACTGTATGGAGTACCAAAGATGGTAATTTTTGACCAGGATTTCAAGTTTATATCAAACTTTTGGAAACCAAGATAAATTTCAGCACTAGCTATCACCCTGAAACAGATGGACAAATAGAAAGAACAAACCAATCCATTGAAGACATGTTGAGGATGTATGTCATGGAGAGGCCCACTAGATGGGAATATTATTTGCATTTGGTAGAGTTTGCATACAATAATGGTTATCAGGCCTTAGCCAAGATGATCCCATTCGAAATCCTGTATGGGAGAAAGTGTACTACCCCTGTTAGTTGGGATGGACCTGTGGATCATTTGATGGTAGGACCTGAGATTTTTCAATACATGGAACAGACTGTCCGAAAAGTAAAAAAGAACTTGAAGGTGGTGCATGATCGCCAAAAGAGTTATGCTGACTTGAAGAGAAATCATAAGGATTTTTTCGTCGGAGATCATGTTTACCTCCAAGTGAAGCCCAAAAAGAGATCCCAGAGATTAGGATGTTGTACCAAAGTAGCACCACAGTTCTACAGACCCTTTCAGTTCTTGGAAAGGATTGCACCCGTGGCATATAAAATTTCTCTCCAAGCACACTTGAGAATTCATAATGTTTTTCATATTTCATTATTGAAGAAATATATACATGACTCCACTCATACCATTGATTGAAATGTGGTGCAGGTGGAACCAAAAGGAGAATTTCAAGTGGAACCCCTGCATATTCTGGACAAGAAAGAAACAATACTTTGGAACTGGGTCATCGCTCGGGTTAAGGTGCAATGGAAGCACTTTATCTCGGAGGAGACGACTTGGGAAATAGAGAAAGATATGAAAAATAAGTACCCGGGTTTATTTACAGAAGCTATGGAGGAAGACTATGAACATTGAGGACAGTGTTGCATTAAGGGGGCGTGGATTTAATATCCCCCTATTCATAAAAATTTAATTGTAATGTTTTATTCTATACTATGCGTTCTGAAACATTATATGTGATGATAAGTCCTAGTCTGTATGTTTTGATGAGTTTGGCTAGCTTTGGTGTCTTCCAAAATGGTACCTTAAGGACAGTTATAACAACTACATTTTTCCTTTAATGAAAATATTAATGAAAGGGACAAGCCATGTTAAATAGAATACTATGCATGTAAGGGTGGGAGACATAGAGCAGTGAACCTTAGGAAAGTACATTAGCTGACAAAAATGCCTTAATGGTGCCGGAAATACCCTGGAGAAAGAAGGTAGCAGTGGTTGAAGGGGATTCAATGGTGAATGGACCATAGTTGTGGAATGAGATCAGACAGACCATGGAGAATCAGGGGAAGCAGTGGTTGACGATGATTCATTGGGGAATGGACCACAACTACAGAAGTAAGGCCTAGGAAACCAAATCTATAAAAGAACATATGTGAGGAGGTAGGACGCTGATGAGTATGCTGGGAACAAATGAACTCTAGTTGTTTGATCACTCTATGATGTGTTAGGCAAGAGTTGAGAGAAACACTTGCTGTGTGAGCACTCTGAGAAGTGTTAGGCAAGGGATGCCTTCCTAGAAACTGAACTGAGGTTATTTGTCTCTGCACTTGGCACACATAGTTGAGCTCGGGGGTGATGGAGGATAGAGCACATATGTGCCTAATCTACAGTTGGGTGTAACATGGTTGTCCCCTTTTCATTGCGGCTCAACTTACCGACAGGTTCCATTACTAGGTTTGGTTTCTGAAAATTATCGAGGTCAAGGTATGTTGTATATGTGTAAACATGTGTTTCATTATCAATCAAATGACAAATAACAGCTTTAGATTTATTGATGGGAATGATACTTATGAATGGGTGTACTCATACACTATTTTGTATGATTGTGCCTTGAATTTTGTAAGATGGTAACTTAGATGGTGTACTATTGTTTATACAAAGTTACCTGTATGTTATGTGAATCTCTGTGATTGATGAACTACGGACATGTCTGTGTGTGTATGAATGTATGTTTCAATGTTGTATAGATGATAAAGGAAGATTTAAGTTTGTTGATGAAAGCGTTTCTCATGACCTGGTGTATGCTCATGTTTGTGTTTATTATGTAATGCACCTACTATGTTTGACGAACCATAATTTGTATGTTGATACAGTCCCCTTAAGGAAACACATAGTAGAATAGTGTAAATATTGCAAGGAGAGTATGTTATTAAGTCTATGTGCTTTCCACAACTCGCAACCCGTCTTTGATCCAAATCGACGGTCGGGATTGGTTCCTCAAGGAACCAGCAGTGTGGAAGAAGTTGTGTAGGAAGCAAAAGTCAAAATATAAAGAATTTAAGAGTTACTGCCTACCACAATCTGCATTTCTGGATACGGAAGGTAGAAGGAGGAAAGTGAAAGAAATATAGGGTACATTTAAGAGTTTTCTCCTACCACAATATGCATTTTGGAATACAGAAGGCGGAAGGAGAAAAGTGAAAAGAAATATAGGGGAAATATATGAGTTTCCTCCTATCACAATCCACATTTCAGAATACGAAAGGTGGAAGGCAGAAAGTAAAAATAAATATAGGGGAAATTTACGAGTTTTTGCCTACCACAATCCACATTTTGGAAGGCGGAAGGAGCAAGGCGGAAAGTAAAAATAAATAAAGGGGAATTTTATGATTTTCCTCCTCCTACAATCTGCATATTGAAATACGGAAGGTAGAAGGAAGAAAGTGAAAAGAAATATAGGGGAAATTTACGAGTTTCCACCTACGGCAATCTGCATTTCAGAATACAGAAGGAAGAAAGTAAAAAGAAATATAGGGGAAATTTATGATTTTTTGCCTACCGCAATCCACATTTTAGAATGTAGAAGGCGAAAAACAGAAAAAAGAAATCGTAAAAAATTGAGGATTCCATGACCCGTAGACCGCAATAGCGGAATGCGGAAGGCAAAAGAATAAATCTTAGAGATACTTTAATTAGGGAAAGGATTGTTGCAGGAACAATTAAGCATAGGAATGAATGATTAAAGGAAGATTCATGGCCATGCCTTAAACAAAACAAAAAAATTATGCATGTTAGATGGTTATTTAGGTATGTTACAATATATTATGATATCTATAGAAAATCCAGGAGCAAAAATAGCCAACAAACTCTATCATCAATGTCAGGGTTCTTTCGATTGTAACGCATGAAGAGATAAAAATTTCATGTACATAGATATCGTGCCACCAAGCAGAGTCTCATTGAACTGTAAATTCAATCCTTCCAACAAACAATTTCTTTATGCACACACAAGTAGTATTTAATTTCATGCATGTTTACATATTTTTCTTCATCTCACGTTTCTTTTCAGGTTCGAACCAGTATCCATCCACTATTGTTGTCACCTAGACCGAACAGAGAACAATAATGATGCAGCCAAGATGTTGAAAGATAGGTTTTCATATCACATTCAAGCTTATATTAAACGCACACACAACCATTAACGAACACATGAAAGGACCAAATGTTTAGTCGATTGCATTCATTCATAAATGGTATATCTATACATCAAGATGGAGGTTGGGGTGGTTATATTGACTCCAACTACTCATTAAAGCTAATGCATGTGTTATCCATAGTTACATATATTTTATATATGATGACATTTGGGAGGCCAAGTGGTTCCCTCAACATGTCTCCTTCGTCTATTACGGTACGATCTAGTGGGAAACCATAGATTTTGGGTTCAATCCCAGCAGAGTCACCACTTTTGTTAATGGAAATACTCAGCTAATGCAGAAAAAGGTTGTTTCCCTAGATTGAATAACTCAAGTATATAACAAAACACCTACATAATATAGGATCTTTCCCTATAATTAACTAGACTAATTGAATTAACTACTCGTATACCTTTTTGACAGGATGTGAAGGTATGAACCTTGTTGTGTTTGAGCTATCCAAATATCCTGCAATAGACACAAAAGAAACAAACCAAGTAAGAGTAACAAGATAATCTACAATCCTATGTAAATGACCAAGGAAATAAACAATAAACAAAGCCTAAGAATAATATACACAATGTTTATGGGAAAGAAACTATATTTTCATTAAAAAATACTGAAGGAGAGATCACAACCAAGCCTTGGTGGTGGGATCTCTTCTCAATGGGGTCTTGCCTCAAGCTTCACCATACCTCCTAATCACTCGAGAAAGTATGAGATAATTTGGATAGATTTTAGATGCTATCACACAATATTCATCCCCCTTTCCATGAGGGTTGAGCCACTATTTAAAGGCCTCAAAGGATGGATTAGGTTGAGGATTCTAAGGAGGATATAGAGGGATCATCCATAGGATAGGGGAATTTGAGTTCCACATGTATTGATTCTTCTAGATGAGGCTCCACAAATCCTACCTTCAAGAAACGTCTCGAAACTTCTCTTTTTTTCCTTCATAAGTTGAGCAGCGCACTTTTTATGAGGAAGACAGACGGTGCTAGGGGAGCACCGTCTTTTGTAAAAATGTAGCAGGAAGTGGAACCACTCCTTGCAAATGGTTAGAGTGCATTGCTGAGATGAGTGCCAGTGGTTGCACAAGGAAAAAGTGTGGTGGTCACTTCGAGTAAGGAATTACTCTTCTTGCTTATTTTAACTTCAGTCTTTGAGGAATTTTAGGAAAACAATGAGATACCTATCTCATAACATGTTGGTGATGAGAATTAGGTGTAAAGAGAGGAAGCATGTATGTAAATTTTTTATTGTTGAAACCTAACTTATTTTTAGGTGAATATGTAAAAATTAGTCAGATGGTAGAAGTGAGTGGAGATTTGTGTTGGGGTACATGTGTCAGGGTTTCACACATTGGTAAAAGGAGGGCTTGTATTCCACTTGAAAGATAAAGAATATTTTTTTTATTTTGTGTGGTTTATATGGTTCTATAGCAATGGAACCTATTTTTATCTTGGAGAAATGGATGCCTACTTTTGACCCTAGCTCAAAGAGCACACCATGCATGCTACGTGTGTAAAACTTGTTGGTTTAGTGCTAGACCTCAGACTGTGGAAGTATTTAGAACTATTGGGAATAGCATAGGGACTTTTTTAGAATATGATAAGCCTATATTAAAGTGGATACCTCACACTCAGTGGCTCATATCGTAATTGAGATTGACCTAAAGGACAAGTTGGTAGAGGTTATGGAAATAGAGATGGGAAATCGATTTTATGTCCATAATCACTTAGACTATGTATGAATACCTTTCACACTATACAAGATTCTATATCTATGGGAATTTAGACATTTATTGTCTCATTAAATTTTATAAGGGGGGATCAAGAAGAAACAATGAGCAAATAGTTGGATTTAAGGGTTGGAAGGAAGTATAATGGCTCTAATAGTTTGTAGGGGAATCTTGAGATGAAAAAAAAAGTATTTTGAAGGATCAGATGATGATAATCTTGGCATGGGTTAGAAATTTTTAGTTGGAATTGATACATTTTAGACTATAGGTATGGATTTTGTATGTATTGTGATTATGTAAAATTAGTTTTGGGCTTCATTTAATTGTAATTAAATTTTGGGCCAACATAAAAAATTACATGTTTAATAAGGGAAAGAGGAAAAACTGGAGAGCATAAATGCATACCTCTACAATCTAGACTCCTCTTTAAACCTAGAAACTGCAAACGCACAAGCGTTCTTCCTTCTCCTCGCTAACGATTGTCATCGATTATGGATGGGAAATACAAAATGGAAGTCGCGACTGCTTTTGGGTTTTTTCGTTGAACATAATTCTCGAATGTTATGTATTTATATAATGCTAGAGCATTATAAACATACATAAGGCATGAGCATTGTTGTTTCCTATCCTCGTGTGTGTTTAATGACATGGAAAGATCAATCCCTAAAGACACAAAGAGTTTTCCACGGGGAAACCATAAAGGAGAAAACCCCACAACTTCCTCTAAGATAGAATCAACACCAAAATAGTAAGAGATCTCCCAAAACAGCAGTAGTCTTCTATCTTCTGTCTAGTCCCAAAATTTCCTTCTTCAGTAGTGCGCCACACTTGGGAGAGCAAGTGAAGTATTTCCACAATGTGATAAATAGAGAGACTCTCACTCTCTATTTATATTCATCCGTTCACTTGAATTTCCTTTTCACACGTAGGCTCAACCTAATAATTACTACACGAGCCTACACCTTAATTAGTGTATAATAACTCAAGTGCCCCGAAACTGTGGGGACTTACCTAATGACTTGATATGACTTGATTACATTATTAATCCTCCCGATTGGAACATTGGGGCATCACCACATGACTCAAATACATAATAGAAACATCCCGGAATAAACATCGGGTTACAATACATAAGATACATAGAAGAATACATTCCGAAGTTACATATACATCAACACTCCCTCTTAACTAGGAAGGTATTCTTTCGACACAATTTTCAGCACTGGTCTTCTTCTCTGTATTAGCTGGATCATCTCATCTTCAAGTCATCTTCGTCTTCAAGTCATCATTAGATCTGGATCATATTCACTGGACTGGATTTGGATCATCACTCGACTTGGATCACTACTGCTGGATCATCATTACTGGATCTGGATCATCACTTGATCTGGATCAACACTGGTGCTATCTCATGATTCTTCTTGTCATAGGAAGTTCTACAGAGCCAGCCCTTTTTCATGCTGGTTGTAGGCCTACCCTCGTGTAGGTCTTCGCCCAGCACTTATATCTAACCTGCTTGTCAAAAAGGCACACCCAGCACTCACATCTGATCATGTAGTAAACTACAATCCCATCAGAAATGCCCAGCACTCACATTCACCAGCATGATAGGACACACCTACTATCATCTGTGAAATGGCTCAGCACTTACAACCACCAGCATGATAGGACACACCTACTATCATCTGTGGAAAGGCACAACACTCACATCCACCAGCATGGTAGGACACACCTACTACCATCTGTTGAAAGGATCAGCACTTACAATCACCAGCATGGTAGGACACACCTACTACCATCTGTGAAAAGGCTCTGCACTTACAATCACCAGCATGGTAGGACACACCTACTACCATCTGTGAAAAGGCTCTGCACTTACAATCACCAGCATGGTAGGACACACCTACTACCATCTGTGAAAAGGCTCTGCACTTACAATCACCAGCATGGTAACCAGCATGGTAGGACACACCTACTATCATCTGTGAAATGGCACAGCACTTACAGTCACCAGCATGATAGGACACACCTACTATCATCTGTGAAATGGCTCAGCACTTACATCCATCTAGGCGGGAACACATCCTGCTCACAATGATGGAAGGGCATGCACTCATATATGATCATGAGGGAACACATCCCAGCAATCATATCAGAATGGCCCCCAATCATCCTCGACTGAGCTACCTGGTAATTGACTAGGCGCCTCCATTCTCCTTGAGAATGGCAGATGCCCTTATATCCGACCTGCTCATCGGAATGGCCAACACTCACATCTGACATGGAAGGAACTTAATCCTTTAGCCATGAACAGAATGGTTCAGCCCTTACATCTGATCAAGTGGGAACACATCCCTCTATCACATCAGAATGGCTACTCAGTTATTACACTGAGTGTTCCTGGTAACTGACCAGGTGCCTCTATTCCTAGAATGGCAATTGCTCTTACATCTGTCCTGCTCGACAGAATGGCCAACACTCATATCTAACATGGAAGGGAGCAACCCTACCACCATGACAGAATGGCTCAGCCCTTATATCTGACCTAGTCGTCAGAATGGCTATGGATCTCAGCACTCATATCTGACATGGAAGGAACCAATCCTCTCACCATGACAGAATGGCTCAGCCCTTACATCTAACCATGGAAGGAACCAATCCTCTCACCATGTCAGAATGGCTATGGGTCTCATCACTTTCTCTAGGAGGAAGCCTCGATCTGGAGAACACCAAGTCTCTCTCTGAAGTACTCGAACTTCAGCCTAGCCAATGGCTTAGTCAATACATCAGCTATCTGTTCCTCCGTCGCAACATACAAGAGCTTCACTGCTCCTCTCTGCACCATATCCCTGATATAGTGATACTTGATCTCGATATGCTTCGAACTATCATGAAACACTAGATTCTCTGACAACTTCACACAACTCTGGTTGTCACAATGTATACAAGTAGCATCTAAATGGAGATCAAATATATCAGATAGTATCTTCCGCATCCATACTACCTCACAACTAGCTAAACAAGCTGCGACATACTCTGCTTCAGCTGTACTCAGTGCCACACAGGATTGCTTCCTGCTAAACCAAGAGATCACACTTGATCCCATACTGAAGCAACATCCCGAAGTACTCTTCCTATCGACGGCACTGCCTGCCCAATCTGAATCAACATAACCCTCCAAGTTAATCTTTTGATTCACATCGTACTTGAGCCCATAATCAATTTTACCCTTTAGGTACCTCAGAATATGCTTTGCAGCAGTCAAGTGAACACTACTCGGATCTGTCAGGTACTGGCTCAAGGTGTTCAAAGCAAAGCAAATATCTGGTCTCATGTTCGTCAGGTACATCAATGACCCAATCATCTGACGATACATCGTAGCATCAACCAACTTTGATGAAGCATCACTCAATAGCTTCAAGTTCGATGCCATAGGTGTAGTCATGCAGTCCATCATCCTGAACCTCTTCAGGATCTCTACTGCATACTTCCCTTGTCCAAGGAAGATTCCATCTGTACTCTGCCACACCTCCATACCTAGAACAGTAGCGCATCGACACATAACAGGAGCATCACTGGTCTTCCGCCTTCAACCTTGAATCGAAGGTTGGAATCCACTTTACTCTCAGTAAAACCTAGAGTCATTAGTAATCTGTCCATCCTGTCGTACCATGTCGAACCTCAATATATTCTATAGTCACTCCCTCTGAAGCGGAGCATCATACTCCCTCTATCTTATGTGCTCTATGCACTGAAAACATTATGTACCGAAGTGACAAGTAGCTTCCTATGCTACTAATATTCTATGTGACCATCTAGTGTATAGACTTGCATCTTCAACCTTGTAGCAAAGGTTGAGATCTTCATCAAGATCATCATGTATGTGTTTAATCTCTTACTGGCTACAAATGTCTCTTCGTAGTCTAGGCCTTCTTTTGTGAGAAGCCTCGTGCTACAAATCTTGCTTTGTATCCCACGATGTTTCCATCTACTGCATGATGGAGCTATGAACTTTTCTTCAGGTCTCGATACTGCGGCCTGACATCATTCTTCTTGAACTGGTCTTCCCTTTCTTCTTGGTGGCTGGAAGGTTCTGCATCAATGATGTCACTGCACTCGTCATATTATTCTTTGTCTTTGAACTGTCGTCACTTGTTCTTCGGAACAAGTCTTCATTCTCCTTTGCTTGTAGGCGATTATGTATGCGATATTTCCTACAAGTCAAATGCATTTGTATGGTTAGAAACATTTCATAAGGAACATTCATACTGGCAAATTCTTATGCATAAATATA